>JACVTC010000079.1:0-132500 GCA_016946835.1 Neocallimastix lanati (nom. inval.) | reverse complement strand
CTGAAACTTATACTAATCCAAATACAAATATTAATGAAAAATCTTCAAATTCAAAAGAAAACAATAATAATGAAACAGTTTTAGTACCAGCAATAGCTTTCGATACTGAAGCAAGTGCATTTGAATCTGATCAAGAAACTATCACTATTTATACCAATAAAAAAAATAAAGAAATACAAAATAATGATAATAATGAAAATGATCAACAAAATTCAAATAATAAAAATAAAAATAATGATCAAAGCAATAAAGAGGATCATGATCAAAATTTAATTGATGAATCTTTATTAAATTCTAACGTTGATACAGATAATTCAAGTTTTGATAAAATGGAAATTTCTTTCAATGATCTAAACAATCAATTAGAAAAAGAAGAAAAAAGTTTCTTAATTGATAAAGGATCTGATATATTTACAACTTCAAATGCATCAGATATTGATAATAATAAAGCTCTATTAAATTGTGATATTTCAGATTCAAAATTAATATTTGATCATCAAATAATAAATATTAGTAATGGTACAGCAAACCAACAATCAGAAAATATTAGTAATGATAACAGCCAATCGGAAACAATAACAAGAATAAAGTTATATGAATGCCAGGTAATTTTAAAATGATATAATTTAATATTATATAATATTATTATATAAAAGAAAAATAAAACTAAATATTATAACATTTTTGTAAAACAATTTGTTCATTAAAATAGGATATTAAAAAACAACTTTCAGATATACTAATATCAAAAAACATGTTTTCTGAAAATAAACCATATACATATGAAGAATTGGTTATTGCATTAGGAAAAGTTGTCTTTGGTTATTCTTTATATTGATAAATTAAAATAATTTGAAATAATTAATTTAAAATAATAATAAAATTGCAATAAAAAATAACAATATAATACCAACAACAACAACAAAAATAATAATAAATAAAAAAATAAAATAAAAAAAATAAAATAAAATAAAAAAAAAATAAAATAAAATAAAATAAAAAAATAAAATAAAATAAAAAATAAAATAAAATAAAAAAAAATAAAATAAAAAAATTAAAATAAAAAAAATAAAATAAAAAAAATAAAATAAATAATAAGATAAAATAAAAAAATAAAATAAAATAAAATAAATAAAATATATAATAAATAAATAAATTAAATATTAAATTAAATAAATAAAATAATATAGAAAATATTTATATCAATATCATTTTTTAAATATTAATAACACTAATAAAATAAATTACAAAATCATATATAAATTATCTCTTAAATATAAATTAATTTTTACTAAAAACTTCGTATTATATATATAAATTAAATATCATCTTCACATTTCTAGAAAATAAAAATTGCTTAAATTATTATCTAAAAGATTATCTTATTTTATTTTCATTTAATTTCCTTAATTATTATTATATATTATATTAATTATATCTTGAAAAATATATTTAATTTCTTTATTTATTTAACCAAAATATCTTAATTATTGATTGTTTATATTTTATTTTCATTTAGATAATTTCATTATTTCATTTTTAAATTTATATTTCAGGAATATTATTAATTTCATGTAATATACAAGTATTTTATTGAATTCTAGTATATTATTTAACCATTTCAACTAATTCATTAAATTCTTCATTGTATTCTATATTTTCAATTTTGTTAATAATTTAATTTACTTTCAATTTGTTCATTAATATTCAAAAAATATCAATATATTTTTCATACTTCTCATATTTTTCATTTATACAATATTAAAATGAACATTTTTCAAATTTCTAAATTTATTTTTTAATAATTTCAATTTTCGAATTAATTTCTTTAAAAAGTTTTTTATTTTTTATACTAATTTTTTTTATCTTTTATACTAATAACTAATTTCATTTAATTTTAATTATTATTGCTATTATTAAAATTTAAAATTTCATTTTGATATATTTTAATTTGATTTCCTAAAAATCATATCGGATAATTTTATCAAAATCTCTATAAATTTCATTCCTTTAAATCATAAATTGTAAACTCATTTTCAATAATTCACTCTGATTATTTTTTTTTATTTATGCATTTTCTCCAGTACTGTTAAATAAGTCAAATTACTATTATTTATAATGTTAATGATTTATTTTCAACTTTTAATTATATTATCTGACAAAACCAATTTTTATAACTGAATTAAGATTATGTGAAATTTTTCCTTTTATTAAATTATTAAATTCTTTTGTAGCCAAAACTTCTATATATAGTCTTATCATCAACTTTATATTTAAAATTAATCTTTAAATGTATAATTCAATTTCAAAAAAAAAAAAAATAATAATAATAATAATAATAATAATAATAACAATAATAAAATAACCTTTTATAATTATTATTATCATATAATTTTTTTTGTTACTTTATTGTTACTTCTCTTATGTTATTATTTTAATAATTTAAATATATATTACTATTTAATAAAAAAATTAATATAAATATAATAATTTTAGTTGGATAAATTTTTAAATATTTAATATTTAATCATAAATATATAATATTTATATAATGTATACAAATTATTTATAGGTATTTTATAAAATATATACATTCTTATAATAAATTTATTGGTTTAGTTATTGTCCAATCAAATAGTTACAAAATGATTAAACAAAAGAATTATGGATATTTGAAACATTTTAGTTCTCTCCTTTTGTAATTCATTATAAGCTAATTATATTATTAAGATGGCTGTAGGAAAAAATAAGTATGTTTTGTTATGATGAATGATGGATATGAAAGATTGTTAAAATATAAAATGGATGTGTATTAATGTAAATTTATTTTGTTGTTCATTAATTAATAATCTAGGCGTCTCTCCAAGGGAAAGAAGGGTCTTAAGAAGAAGATGTATGTATATTAAATCAATAAATTGATGGATGGATAAATTTTATAAATATATTTTACAAAATATCAACAATAATTATAAGGAATAAAATATATTATTATAATATAAACATGTTAAGTGAATATTTAAAGAAGGTAATTAACTAGATATAATTATAATTTAAAAATAATAGTATTGATCCATTCACCAGAAAGGATTGGTATGATATTAAGGCTCCAGCTATGTTCTCAAAAAGAGATGTCGGTAAAACTCTTGTTAACCGTACTCAAGGTTTAAGTAAGTATATAAAAAATGAAATAAAATAATATTAATTTAAAATAAGAGTAAAGTATTAATTTAAATATTTTTATTTTTAAAGAAAACTCTTCTGACTATCTTAAGGGTAGTGTTGTTGAAGTTTCCTTAGCTGATCTTAATGAAAACCAAGAAGATGCTTTCCGTAAGATTAAGCTTAGAATTGATGAAATTCAAGGTAAGAACTGTCTCACCAATTTCCACGGTTTAGGTATTACTTCTGACAAGCTTAGATCTCTTGTTAAGAAGTGGCAATCTCTTGTTGAAGCTTACATTGATGTTAAGACCACTGATGGTTACCTTCTTCGTTGCTTCATCATTGGTTTCACTCAAAGAAGAAAGAACCAAATCAGAAAGACCACTTACGCCCAAACTGCCCAAATTAAGCAAATCAGAAAGAAGATTTTCGAAATCGTTACTGCTGAAGCTACCACCTGTGATATGAAGGAATTTGTTGGTAAGTTCACTTTAGAAATCATTGGTAAGAGAATTGAAAAGGCTACCCACAACATCTACCCACTTAACAATGTCTTACTCCGTAAGGTTAAGATTCTTAAGCATCCAAAGTACGATGTTGGTAAGCTTATGGAACTCCACGGTGGTAGTGATGACATGGGTTCTAAGGTTGACCGTGCTTACAAGGAACCAGAATTCAAAACTGATATTTAAATTAAATGAAGAATTTATATGTAATATCATTACGGTTATTTCATGTTTAATAAAAAACATAAAAATTAGCAAAACTTTTATTTATTTTATTTATAAAAAATTATCAATGTGTGGTTCATAAATAAATTTTATTTTAAAATTGTTTTAGTAAATATTATTAATTAATGGTGTTTTAAATTTAGGGAAAAACTTTTTTATTTATTATTATTATTTATTTAAATAAAAAAGAATAGTAAGGGAATGAATAATAAATTTTTATTAAGGAGAAAAATAAAGTAAAAATCTATTATTAACAATTTTAACAATAAACAAAATAATATTATTTAATAATAAAAAGAATGAAAAATATAAATTTTAATATATAAATGATTAAAGTTTTTATTTTTAGTATCAAAATTTATTTAAAAGTTTTAATGAAGAATATGTGTTGAAAAGTTTTATATTTTTAATATAATTATAAAAAAAAAAAAAAAAAAAAAAAGGGAAAAACATGGTAAAAAGATAATTAGTTAAAGAATGTTAAAAATATACGAGAAAAGATTAAACAAAACATCCCATTCCTTTTATTTATAATATTAGAAGAAGGGGAACATTCACGTATGCAATGGAAAAGTGATACATAATCTTTACCACTTCATGGTCATCATTTAGGACAATATCATCCAATAAAATATATTTTTATTTCATTATTTATATTTTTTTAAGAACCAAATCATTTCTAATCTACGGTTCTATTTACACAGAAATTATGCCTTAAGGCAAGTACTCTATAAGGGTAGATCATAATTTCTTTCAGATATAGTCAATTCAAACCCTAATCCAGAATAAAATTTCCCGTTTTAAAACGGAAAATCCCAATGATCTTGGAGGTGAAACGTTGTTGCCTATTAACTTTTTTTTTTTTTTTTTTTTTTTCTAAATATGAATCGAAATTCATATAATATGTGATACATCCAAATACTATACTTTAGCATGATTAACATGAATAGAGAATGGTTTTATTAATTAGGATTCAGTAATATCATTTGGTTTTGTAGATTTCTTGGAAGTTAATATAATTTCCTAATACCTTTTTTTTTTTTTTTTTTTGGCAAAATTTGTAAACTTAGATTTAGTCAGTATTTAAAAACTAATTCTAAGTCTATGGGATCCTTTTAGTTAGTATGATTAGTACGATTAATTTATAATTATTATGATTGTTTAGTGGTTTGTTCATTCATACATCTGATCTGATAAATATATTCTTAGATTTGATAAAATTACAATAATTTGTAGCAACTGTTTTACGAAGTCATGGCAGAACAGAAATCAGTTATTCTTTTGGTAGTCATTTTCACTCATTATTACAATTAACATTTTTTAAGTTTATTAAAAAATATTTTAACAATATCAGATAAACATTTTAAAATCTCCATATAATTGTATGGCTTCGTAGTTTTCAATTGTTATATTAATTTTTCAGCAATAAGTCCAATCTGCTTCTTCTTGATTTATCTCTTTTAATTTCTTGACATATCAAAAGCAGATTTCCAAATCTTCAATGTCTCAAAATTTTTCATTATTTTTATCGGGCTTCATTAAGAATATTAGAAGTGATGTAGTGCGGGAGATCTTTTTACTTTTATAATATTAGTTAAGTAAGCTATTCCACATTTTTAAATTAGAATCCTTATAAACGAAACATTCACCGCTATCAATCATTCTCAAATGAGACTCTTCATCTATAAAAGATTATTTATTAATTAATTAATATAAGTATATTAATATAAATAAAATTAAATTTTTTTATTTAATTGTGACATATGCTAAAAACATATTAATTTATATTTAATTTGTATTTACTATATAATTTAACATTTTATTAAATTTTCTATTCAAACATTTTTATTTTTATATTTTTACTAATAACTTTAGAACAAAAATTTTTTATTGAAATGTATAATAAAAAAAATATATATATATATATATAAATATATGTATTTTTTTAATTTAAAAAAAAAAAATTTTAAATATTCGTTAAAAATAAAGTATTCCTTAAAAAATAAAATATTTTATATATATATTTATTTAAAAAATTTATAAAAACTTTTTGTTTTAATTTTTTATTAATATAAAATATATATATATATATATATTTTAAAAGAAAATATCCTTTTTAAAATTTAAATATACATATACATACTATTAAATTCAAATACTTTTCATTGATTTATTGATATTTTATAATTTTTTAAAATAATTAATAAAAATAAAATTTCCTAACCCTAATTCGATATTAATTATTAAAACTATTTATTTATTAATTTATTTATTATAATTTTAGAAGCCACATTTTCCAAAATGCAACACTCCCTAAAAAAATTACTTATTATTTTAATAAATAAAATAATAAATAATATAATATAAATATATAATGAAAAATTCCTAAAAAAATAAATAAAAATTATTTATTCATATTAAATAAAATATTACGAAATTATTTTTTGAAAATAAATAATGATAAAAGTAATAAAATAAGTAAATATATTAAATATATTATATTAATATATTTTATATATTTATATTTCCCTTTACATCATCATATCATTTTAAATTTTAATTTATTTATTTCTATGAAACTAAATAAAATGAAGTATATTCATTTTTAAATTTACTTTCAATATTTGCTCCATTTTCCAATAAATATTATTTTGCAACATTCAAATATCCATTCTTATGAAGCATTATACAATGAATTCCATTCTTCTTCATTCTTCTTCATTCTTACTCTCAATATCATAAACCATGTTCAATTAAAACTTTTACTCCGGATAATACCATATCCATATTAACTTTTTCATCAGCAAAGACCAAGAATATTATAAATTTTTATATTTTTTATATTAACCTTGTTATATATAATATTACTTAAACAATAGAACCAATGAAAATAAATTTTATGCAACGTATATAAAGTTATATAGTTAAGTTCATTTATTTTAAAGTTGTGAATTATTTATTTTTATGTTATACATTTATTTTAAAGTTGTGAATTAGTTTTTATTTTATACATTTATTTTAAAGTTGTGAATTAGTTTTTATTTTATACATTTATTTTAAAGTTGTGAATTAGTTTTTATTTTATACATTTATTTTAAAATTGTGAATTAGTTAAGTTTTACAGAATTTCAAAAAGTTCTCTTGGTAATAAAGTAGATAATATTAAAAAATTTTAATTAATATAAAATTTATTTGTTTCTTATCAATAAAAATTAAATATATAAAGCCATAGTTTTTAATTTAATATATATATGGAGTTGTGGTTGATATTACTTTTCTGTATTAGTTAAATAAAAGTTATTCAAATCTATTGAAGCATGTTTAAAAATATTTAATGTATAAGCCACAATATTAAAAAGTATTTAATTTAAAAAAAAAATAAAAGTGTAATAAAGTTGGCATAATTATAGATTAAGAATCTAGTGCATTTCGCAATCGGGTGTGGGTCATTTCGCCAAATTGCATTTCGCCAAATTAAAAATTATTAAATAAATCAATAAATCAATAAATCAATATAATTAAATATTATTAATATTGAATAAAAACAAGTTTAAAAAAAAAAAAAAATTATTTTGAATTAATATTGATTTATTCATTCATTTATTTCTATCAATATTCCACTTGTCGAAATGCAATCTGGCGAAATGCAACTCTCCCCCTAGATTAAGATTCTCATCTAACCCTTAATAAAAAAATCATTTACCTGATACAATATTATCTCAAAGAAAAAATAAATTGAATATTTAAATCAATTTAAGGAAGACTTAATACAACTGATCGAAAATTTGAAATGATCATGATTAAAAAATTGAAGATAAGCATAAAAATATAGAATATCTTAACTAATAGAAGAGAATTATCTCAAGTAAAAGAAACCTCTAAAAAAATATAAAAATATTAATTTAATAGAGAAAACCCCTGTTTAAACATGTATATGAACAAAATTTTTATATCTTCATACTCCTATAGAGACTCTTAACTGAAATTATAATATAATTTAATATTTTAACAAAAAGAACTCTAGACTATTAATTATGTATTATATGCATACATGAAACATTATACCCAGAATTTTTTAATTAATGTTCTTTTAAATGTTTTTATTCCCCAGTATTAAATCATATCTCATCTAAAGCTAAAATTCCACCAAGAAAGAACATAAAAGTATATTTATTAATTTGCTTTTCATAATCTAAAATAGTTGAATAGTAGAAAGTAAATAAAGGTAAATTCCTTTTTTTTTTTTTTTTTTTTTTTTTTTTTTTTTTTTTTACTTCCAAACAACAAAGTATAAAGATCATTAATGAAATCTAATAATCTAATGATTTCAATCAAGCATTTGAAAAAAATGGAATATTCAAATATCCAATAAATAAATGACTGATCATCTTTACCACAACATGGACAACATTTAGGGCAGTTTTCTGGAATTCTACCACTTCCAAAAGGCGATAGTAGTATTGTATTTTTATCCATATCTTAAATATCTTAAATGTTTTTATATATATGCTTATATCCATATCTTAAATGCTTTTTTTTTTATTTAGAGTAGAAATTGTTAAGAATTTTAACTTTATTTATTCATTAATTACATGATTATTTTTTTTTTATAAAAAAAAAAAAAAAAAAAACACGAAATTAATAAAAATAAATAAATATTATTTGTCCAATTTGAACATAATAATCCTTAAGGATTAGGGTTTGAAATGTCTATGGGATCGTGCATTTGCAATGTGGCGTATATATTTTTTTAAATAAAGCCATACATTTTTAAGATATTCTATGTAATCATAAACAAATATATAAATAATTATTATTTTAAAAGAAATAATAATATACTTTTTCAATTAAATATTATTAAATAACTATTTCAAAAAAAATAATAATATATTCTATTAAAAAAGTATTAGAAAAATTTATTTTTATAATTGAATATTAATAAATTATATATATAAAAAAAACGAATATATATTATTTATTTAATTATTAAAAAATCAAGCCACATACAAAATACGCCACGTTGACGTTGAGAAATGCTGGATTGCGAAACACACTAGATTCATCTATCTGATTGAAATTATGGTATTCTCCTTCAGAGGCATTGGCTCTGCTAGCCTGTCTTACTGCAAATTCAGCGTTGACACTCCTGGTTAATTTGTGTTTATACTTTCTTAATAGTAACCCATGTCGAGTATTAGCCCGAGGCATCTTGAAATTCGAATAGATATAACGTAATTTTAATATTTTAAGATATTAAAAATTATATATAATTTTTATCTAAAAATATATATATTAAACCAGAAATTAACTATTTAAATTATTTTTAATATAATACATATTAAAAATATATATATATATATATATTTTTTTTTTTTTCTTTTTTTTAATATTACACCACAAAACTATTAACTCTATGCAATGTTAAATAAATATTTATATATTTGTTTATTATAATATATTTAACATCTACTTCATAAAATTTATCTGTAATTTTATAATGAATAATATTTCTAACACAAAATTTATATTAAAAATAACATAAGAAAATTTTTTTTTTTTTTTTTTTTTTTTTTTAATTAATTGCATAATTTTTTATTTACTTTGTTATTTAAATAAAATAAAATAAAAAAAAAAAATGAATAATTTATTCATTGATTTTATATATTATGAATATAATATATAAATTATTAAAAAAAATAAATATATGACAAAAATTATTTTTTTAAGAAAGAAATATATATATTTTAATAATTATATATTACAAATTAAGTGTTAATTAATTATATACATACTTTTTTTTTTAACACTTTTTCATTTTATATTATCTTTCTTAAAAAAAAAAAAAAAGAAGTCCAGGTTTATGGGTTCTTTCTTTTTTAATTAATTAACTTAAGTAATAACAGTTGGTTCTTCACGACCAGTGAATTCCTTTAATTGAGAAATTTCAAGAGCAGCCTTGATAATACTCTTAATAGTAGCTTGAGTATCAGCTTCAAATTGAGAAGCATCATTAGTGTACTTTTCAACGTACATACGAATAGTAGCACCAGAACTACCGGTACCCGAAAGTCTAATAACAATACGAGAACCATCTTCGAATTGAATACGAATACCTTGGTGAGATGAGACACTACCATCAATTGGATCCTTGTATTCAAAGTCATCAATATTCTTAACTACATAACCTTCAAATTCCTTACCAACGAAGGAACCATCCTTAGCAATGTTACGTAAACGTTCAACCATTTTATTAGCATCATCACTACTTACTTCTTCATAGTCGTAACGAGAGAAGAAGTTTCTACCATAAGTAGCATAGTGTTGTAACATAATATCCTTAATACTAACTTTTTCAGTTTGGTTACGGTAAGCAATAATGTTTAACCAAGCAAGAATAGCCCAAATACCATCCTTTTCACGAATGTGATCAGAACCAGTACCGAAACTTTCTTCACCACAGATATTACACTTACCAGCGTCCATTAAATTACCGAAGAACTTCCAACCAGTTGGAACTTCAAAGTGTAATAAGCCCTTCTTTTCAGCAACACGATCAAGAGCAGCACTAGTTGGCATACTACGAGCAAGACCTGTAACTCCATTCTTCTTGAAGTATGGAATAGCATTACCAGCATTGGCAGCAATAGCAGCAACGGAATCAGATGGATTAACGAAGAAATCCTTAGAAATAATCATGTTACGATCACCATCACCATCAGAGGCAGCACCAAAGTCAAACTTTTCATTTCTAACTCTGTCAACTAAATCTTTAGCGTAAGTAAGATTTGGATCTGGATGACGACCACCGAAATCTGGTAATGGAACACAGTTCATTACAGATTCTTCAGTTAAACCCAATTCTTTAAGGAAAATTCTCTTTGCATATGGACCAGTAACACCATTTAAACCATTGAAAAGAACCTTGAAATCTTTGTTTTTACTGAAGAAATCCTTAATCATATCGAAATCAAAGATTTCCTTCATTAAGATGACGTAATCTTCAACTGGATCAACAATTTCTACAGTAAAAGCACCATCACCATAGGTTTTAGTACCAATAGTAGAAAGATCAATTTCTGGAAGATCAGCTAAAAGATATCTAGTCATCTTAGTTGTGATTTCATAAATTTTGTTGGTGACACCTTCTGGAGCTGGACCACCGTTTTGAATATTATATTTAATACCGAAATCACTCTTTGGACCTCCTGGATTGTGTGAAGCAGTAAGAATGAAACCACCATTAGCCTTTCTCTTTCTAATCATATTAGAACAAGCTGGGGTAGACATGATACCATTTTGACCAATAATTAATTTCTTAACCTATTTTTTATCAAAATAATAATTTATATAAATTGATTAGTTTTATTAATAATTTTGATAAATTATACTTTTTTTTTACTAAATTGTTAAATAAATATAAATAAACATGAATATACATAAATAAATTTAAATAAATTCAAATGAATATAATTTTAATCGTAAATTTATTTTACTTTTTTTCTATTATATATAAGTTTTATTTCATATTATCTATCTATTTATTATTTTTAAATTTTTAATATGTATAAAAATACAAATAATAACTTACATTATTAGCTGCAGCAATTTTAGCAATAAGTTGAATGACTTCTTTACCATAGTAACGACCATCACCACCAACAACTAAAGTAAAGCCAGCAGCATTAACAGAATCTAAAGTAGCTTGAATGAAATTTTCGGTGTAGTGTTCTTGTTGGAAAACGGTAACCTTCTTTCTAAGACCAGATGTACCTGGTTTTTGTCCTTCATAATTTTTTGTTTGTACAGTTGTAATATTAAAAGCCATTTGTTTTTCTAATTTGGTTTATTTTTTGGATTACTTAGTTTTGTATGAAATGAAAATTTGTTTTAATAATATACAGTTATAAAATAATTTTTATTTAAAATTTTATTTCATATAAAATGTTTAATATTTTAAAAAAAAATAAAAGCAATATTTATTTTTTTTATAGTAACATTAATTATATATATAAAATAAAAATATATATATATAAAATTAATTAAATAAATATTTTTAAAGTTAAAATTGAAAATAAAAACTTTTTTTTTTGATTCAAAAAAAGGTCTATATATATATAAATTTTTTAAGAAAAACTAAGAGTTATAATAAATAAATAATATATTTTAATATAAACATATATATTATATTATTAAAATATTTATATGTCAAATAATACTTTATAAAAAGAAAACTCAATGGCAATAAATTATACCATTTATTTTTATTATTAAATTCATAAACTATGATTTATAATAGTTTATTATATAATTTATTGATTTACTAATTGATTCAATTTTATATAAATATTTATATATTTTTATATTACTTTAAATGGGATATATTATATATAATTATATATTAATTAAATAAAAATTTTAATTAATATTTATTTATTATTTTTATTTACTAAATTATCTTATTTAATTATCATTAATACATAATTATATTTATTTATTTATTTATTTATTTAATCTTTTCCTTTTTTTTTTTTTTTTCATCATAAATTAAAATTTAAAATTAAAAATAAAAAATTAATTTTTTTGTTTATATTTTTTTTTTTAAACAAATATTTCCAAAATTTTCTTTTTCATCGATTAATTATTACATACAATATAATAAATAAAAAAAAAAATGTAAATTAAAAAATATAAAGAAATTTCAATAAAATTTTTTTTTCTTTTTTTTCTTTAGTTTTTTATTTTATTTTATTTTATTTTATTTTATTTTATTTTATTTTACTATTTAATAATTAATAAATTGTAAAAATAATATTAATGATATCAATTAAAACATATTATAAAGGAATGAATTAAACTTAAATTATAGTAAAAGAATAAACTTTTTTTTTCTTTGTCATACATTTATTTATTTATTTTTATTTAATTTTATTTTCTATTATTATATCAATTATTATATTAATAAATATCCGTAATACAAAATGAGATTAAAAAAAAAAATTATTGATAAATTTTTTTAAATAAAATTATGCTAGAATATTAATTTATCTCAAAATATAACTTTTATTAAAAGTAATTCACATGAACAATTTGACCTTTAACTAATTCATTATATTATGATTATATTTTTATAAAAATTAAAGAAATTTAAATAAAATACTGTCATTTAGTAATCACTTTTTCAAAAAATAATTATATTTTTATCTTTATTTAAAAAAAAATTATAATTTAAGAATTATAAATAGGAAGAACCAGAAATAAAAATATTCAATTTTTAAAGATATAATAAAAGAAATGTTTTTTTATTTATTTTTTCATTTATTTATTTATTTATTATTAATATTATTATATTATTATTGTTATCGTTATTATTTATAAGTATTATTATTATTATTATTGCTATTATTATTATTTGAATTAATAAATCTTATAAAAGGAATATATATTATAATATATTGGGTTTTATCATTAATATATGATATTTGTAATTTATACAAATTTATCCATATTAGATAAAGATAAATTTATTTTAAATTAATATTTTAATATTTTATGTATCAATCATATATCATATATTAGTATATAATAGATAAAAAAGATTTTATTTTTCTGTTTTTTGTTTTCTTTCAAATTGCCAACATTGAAACTAAATTAAATTAACCGATTTGTTTTATTTATTTTAAATATATTATAATATATCTTATTTATATAATACATTATATTATGATAAAGAATTCTATACATATATATATATATGTATTTTTTTTTTTTTAAAATTTAAATTTGATGTATAATCCATAAGAATAAATTTTATTTAGTAATAATATAATTTTTAATTGAAAAAAAAAAAGATAATAATATTAATATATAAATAAATAAACTATTTATTATTTTATAATTCGTATTATTAGTATCTAAAAGTCTAAAAGGTTTATATTAATTTGATTAACTTTACAATCTTACTTCTGACAATAAAAATTGCATAATGTTTACTAAAAATAAGTAAATAAATATGTTGATACTAATAGTTAAATTAAACTTTAATTGAACCATTATGTTTTATTTTAAAACAACAACAATAATAATAGTAATAATGAAATTTAATTAAATTAGGAAAATTAAAAAAAATAAAATAAAATAAAATAAGTAAATACTATAAACAAAAAGGAAAAAAAAAAATTTTTTAAAAAATATAATTAAAAAATTGTTTTTCTACCTTTATAAAGAAATATTAATTTTTTTTTTAAAAATAATTTTTTTTTTTTAAATAGTATGTCAATAATTAATTTAAAAGTAAAAATTTTGTTTCCGCAATAAAAATTATTATTATATAGGGTTGTAATAAATGTGCATACAAACAATTATTTGGTACTATGAACATTGTAATTAATAATATAAAAATAAAAATAAATTTAGTTTATATATTTGTATAAGCATATAACATTTACTAAAAAATTTTATGTCTCTACTAATACTAAAAGTAAATTTTTCATAAAAAGTATTATTATGGTTTATCAAAATAAATTATATTTTTATAATATATCCTTATTATTAAATATTTTATTACGGTATTTAAAAAATAAACAATCAATAAAATTTATTATTAATATTCTTAGTAATATATATAATTATATATATTTATTTTAAGTCATGAGAACATATCCCTACTTCATATATATATATATATATAATTAAATACATTAAAAATTTACTTTCAAACCATTAATTTAGTATGTAAATGTCAATTGTAAACTTTTGTCTAATTTATTGGTAAAAAGGATATGTTTATATGTATATTAAATAATATATATATATATATATAAATTATAATATTTGTTTTATATTATTTTTATATCTATTTTATTTATTATTTATAATAAAGTTAAATACAGAAAAGATACACCATTTAGTAAATTAGTTGGCTATTCAAAAAAAAATTTTATGGATGATTAATAAAAAAAAAAAGATAATTGTAACATTTTTCCTAGATAGATTTTAATTAGATTACAATATACCATTTATTAAATATCAATATTTGTTTCTGTTTTTTCTTCGAAACTTAATTTTTTGAAAAATTCCTATCAATATATGATTAATTAAAGATCTACTTCAAAAAGAAAAATAATAATAATAATAATAATAATATTATTATTATTATAATTATTATTATTATGAAGATATTAAGATTTTTATTGATTTTAAACTATTAGATTAAATTCAATATTTTTAATTATAATTATTTATTTACTTTTATTTTATTTATTTATTATTTATTATTTATTATTTATTATTTATTATTTATTATTTATTATTTATTATTTATTATTTATTATTTATTATTTATTATTTATTATTTATTATTTATTATTTATTATTTATTATTTATTATTTATTATTTATTATTTATTTATTTTTAAAATAAAAAAATTTTAAATAATAATTATCATTTGTTATTATTTATTTATTATATCAATTCAAGAATCTTAATCATTAACCAATAAAAAAAAGGGTTGACCAATATAACGTATTTTCCTATGACTTATAAACTGGATATATATTATTTTTCTAAATAGTTAATTTAATTTAATTTTACCAAAATAAGTAAGTATTAATTTTAAAACTTTAATGAAAAAGAAAAGATAAAAATTGTATATTTTATTATGTATATTTTATCTCATTTATTTTAGTAGAATGATTTTGATAAATTTATAAAAATTGAATAGAGATATTTATGGTGTAATAATATAATTTACTTTATTCCTTTCTTCATTGATCTAAAATTATATAGATTCAATAAATTGGTATATCCTTTAAATATACACTTTAAATCACGGTAATATAAAATAATATTTAAATTATATATATATTTTTTAAATTTTTCTATAGATATAATTTAAATATGATTTTATATCACAAGTGATTTAAATTTTTTAATTATATATGATATATAAATATATTTTTTTTTTGATAAATATTTATTTAAAATAATTAACAATAATTTCTATAATTTTCTATTTTAAAAATCTTGTAAAAATCTTTTAATATATTAATAATGGAAATTTTAAAATTTCTTTTATACACAAGTTTTATTAAATTGATAAATGTTTTTTACATTATTATTCTACATTAATAATAATAATAATAATAATAATAATAATAATAATAATAATAATAATAATAATAATAATAATAATAATAATAATAATAATAATAATAATAATAATAATAATAATAATAATAATAATAATAATAATAATAATAATAATAATAATAATAATAATAATAATAATAATAATAATAATAATAATAATAATAATAATAATAATAATAATAATAATAATAATAATAATAATAATAATAATAATAATAATAATAATAATAATAATAATAATAATAATAATAATAATAATAATATTTTTTTTTTTTTTTTGAATTTCTAATAATTATTAAATTTAAAATTTGTTAAAATTTTTTTTATTAATAAAAAGAAAAATGAATTGCATAAAAATTTCAACTAAACAATTTGGATTTAAAAAATTAAGCCTATCAATAAATATTAAAATAATATGTTACATTAACCAATGTAACAATATAAACATAAGCATAAAATAAATTTCTTTGAGAACTGAAAAATTAAAATTTAGTAGTAAAAAAAAATGTTACATTGGTTAATGTAACATTTTAATAATATTTTATTAAAAATCATTATATATATATTTTTTTAAAATATTTTAATTATTAAGATTCATGTAATAATAAATTGGGTTTTATTTTATTATTTGAATAATATTGTTCTTATTATTTAAAAATTTAAATTAATGTTAATATAAATAAATACATAATTAATGATATATGTTAGTTATTTATTTAATATAGTATTAGCCATAATGTATTACCACTAATACAGAGAAGTGGTACATTCATGATATTGATATAGAACACATATCACGTGAAATACTTGTTACATATATGTAAGTTACACAAAATATTTAAAATGATTGTTAACATAAATTTATACAATACAAAATAAACGTATTAATGAATTTAAATAAATATAATTTGATAAACTACATAATGAATAAATATATATTAAGATAATATGAATAAACATATAGTACAATTGTAATTATCATTCCTCCTTAAATTATGTTTATATATAAAGATATTAATTATTATTTTTAGTATTTTTGTACCATTTGAATCTTTTGTTAATATATCAACTGACATTTTTCCTGTATCTACGTGTTTTAAAAAAATACTTTTAATATATTATCGCTATGGAAATGATATCTGACATTTATACGTTTTAATTTAGTATTAATTTCACCATTTTCTATTATGCATTAATTTGTTTGGTTAACAGTATAGATCGTTTAATTTAATTTCTTATTTAATATTTTTTTTAATCATGCTCCTTAACTGTAGTATTTTCTTAACACTTTCTAAAGTATTAATATACTTAGCTTCTGCGGTAGAAGTAGCAACACATGATTGCTTTTTAGATATCCAGCATATAGGGCTTTTTTCTATTAAATAACTCAACCAGAAGTAGATTTTATATCAGTCTATCACATACGAAATCTGAGTTCCTATATGTAATTAACTCCCTCTTTCCATCATATTTAATTTTATAATTCTTTTTGTACTATTTATATATTTTTAAAATATTTATTACTTTGTTCCAGTATGAAATTATTTGGTTGCTCATTTTTCCTGGAAGCTTTATTTTCGTCAAATGAAATTTCCGGTCTTGTACATTTTGATAGGTAAATCAGAGATCTAATTGCGCCTTTGCATATTGCTTTGTCAAAAAAAATTTTTTTAATTTTGGTTATATCATTGTCTCCTGGAAAGATGTTTTTTTTTTTTTTTTTTTTTTTTTTTTTTTTTTTTTTTTTTTTTTTTTCGAGTATTGTTTATGTTGAATTTATCTTAGCATATTTTTAATAAAACTTTTCTAAGAAAATTATATAATTTTTTGGTTTTTTTACTTTAATTCCTGAAATATATTCGATTGGTCCGCAATTTGATATTTTTAATTTTCTTTAAATTTTTTTGATTATTAAGTCTTTGATGAATTTTATTTCTCCAGAGATAACCATATTATCAACATAGAGTCCAATTATATATCTTGTTTTTATTATATATTATATATTTGAATATGAATATGCACCGTTCGGCTTTTATTTGTTTAAAAATTATTAATTAATTATAAATTTCCATATTGTTTTATACCATTGTCTATCTGATTGCTTAAAATCATATAGAGTTTTGTTAAGCTTCCAATATCTCTATCCATAGTTTATATAACCTTTAAGAATTATAATGTAAATATATTTATTGAGAGGAGCATTAAAATAAGCGGCCTTAATATCAAGTTGGAAGTTGTCCCAGTGAAAAAGTAGCAGATAATGCAAAAAAAAGCAAAGAGTTTTAAGACTATCAATATTTAAAGTATGGGAATAAGTAAGGTCATGATCAATACCCCATTTTTGAAGGAAACCTTTCGGCAACAAGACGGGCTTGACATTTTATATATAAAACTATTACTATCTTTTTTTTGTAGCAAAAAACCCATTTAGTAGAAATAATATATATATTTTTATACCATGGAGGAACTTTTGATACAAAAGTCAATTTTGTTTGAATATAAATTATTTAATTTATCTTTAAATAGCATTAATTTAGTAATTTTTATTGTTGCAATTAATTGTTTTTATCAAAGCTTTTAGAAGAATCAGAATAAGTAGATGTGATCTTATGGGTATCATAGGATCAATCATTCTTCTTACAGTTCTAAAAGGTAGAAGGAATAATTATTTTGGAATCTGGGGAATTTGGAGGTAATGATTGTTTTGCGGAAGTACGAGGATAATCAACTACGTCCATTGTTAATCATTACATCATCCGTAATTTCCATTTTCATTAGATTTAATAATATTTTGAGTTATAGTAGAAAGAAATTGGCTATCTTGATATAAATTATCAAAATTTTACGGATTATTAATGGTTATTAATTGAATTGTCAAAATTGTAATTTCTGTATATATTATTATTGATTAGAAATGAATTATTGGTATTAGTATTATGATTGTCAATTGAAGAAATATTAGAAGAGTCAAGAAAATTATAGTAACATTGGAATTCTCATTTGAAGTATAATTATTAAGAGTATTACTACTTACTACTTCGCGTATTAGATGAATAAAGTAAATTATTGGTAATTTCTGTTTGAAGGTGCTGTTGAAATTTTTGAAAATTTGTATTTTTATTGTTATTGTTTGATTAAAAAAATAATTTTTTTTTTTTTTTTTTTTTTTTTTTTTTTTTTTTTGTATAATTTTTTATGATTCTTAGTTTTATTTGAAATTTCAATTATTTTATTGAATATCATTAATTTCGTGATATTATGATCATCACATTATGTGTTTTATCATTATTTTAAGTGTGTTGAGATGAAGATTTGTGTAAAAATTTTATCTCCTATAATTAAGAAATGTATTATTTGAATTATTATTTAAATTATTATTTGTTTTTACTATTTTGATGAACTAGGTTTCTGGTGATTTATTTTTTTTCTTACTAAATAATATTAAAACATTTTTTTATATCTTTTTAAACATATTTCATTTTTGGTTTTTCATTCTATGACTATAAAGCATATTGAAATATTATGACTACTTTAATATTCCCATGTCTTAAGGGGACTAAAGGATGGTACACACACTGAAAGTAATTAAAAAAGAAAAAAAAAAAAAAACCCAAGACGATCAATTTTATTATCTGTAAAATTTATATTATTGACAGGAATATTATGTATGAAAAATTTTCTGAAAATTATTATTATTTTTATTAATATTTTATTTTTTAAAAATGTACTCTTTTTTAAATTATCAATTTTATTATTGTTATTTTTCATTAATGCTACTATCTTCCGTTAATACCGGTATCTTCATTTAAATAATTGTTTTTCGTTTTAAATTAATATTTTCATTTAAATAATTGTCTTCGCTTTAAATTAATATTTTCGCTTCAAATATTATTTTCATTAAGATTAATATTTTCATTTAAATAATCATATAATAATAATAATAATAATAATAATAATAATAATAATAATAATAATAATAATAATAATAATAATAATAATAATAATAGTAATTATATATATACTTTTGACACACATTCAAAAGCGAATTCAAAAGCGGTGCTTAATTTTCATGATTCTCTTTATTTCTATTTTCCTTAAGTTCAGCATCTACTTTATTATTATCAGCTCTAAGTTCAACTAACTACTTTACAAGATTTTCACATCCACTTTCACATGACACAAGTATTGGTATTCCATTTTCATCATTTAATTTATTTATATTTTCTTCTAGTTTAATTGAATATTTTACCATATTTACATTTCCATTTTCACTTGAATAAAAATAATGTTGTATTACTATTTATATCTACTTCATTTATGTCTGTTCTATGTTCAACTATTTAATTAAATTATTTTTTTCTCATGTTTGCCACCACTTTCAAAATATTCATAAAAATTATATATATTATTATTTGATGAAATTATATAAAGTTATTAGATATTTGTTGATTTAGTAAATTGGTAGAAATTGAAGTATTACCTTTTAAAAAGATAAAATAAATATTTAATGAATTCGTTGCTATAAAATTTAAAAATTTTAATAGAATAATTATATTTTTTTTTTATTAATTTTTTTTTAAAAAAATTTTTTTTTTTTCGTTTTACGTATGAATTATAGTTTATTCCAAAAAAAAAAAAAAAAAAAAAAAAAAAAAAAAAAAAAAATATATATATATATATATATATAATTGGAAATTGGATACTTTTTGAAGTTTCATTGTTAATTTTTTTTTATTAGTATTTTTCTTTGGACCTAAATATCTAAATATTATTCTTTTTATTATTTCCTTATGATAGGATATAATAATATATATAATAATTAATAACACATAATATGCATAATAATAATAATAAATATAATAAAAAGTAATTCATAATAATAATAAATATAATAAAAAGTAATTCATAATGATAATAAATATAATAAAAAGTAATTCATAATAATAATAAATATAATAAAAAGTAATTCATAATAATAATAAATATAATAAAAAGTAATTCATAATAATAATAAATATAATAAAAAGTAATTCATAATAATAATAAACATAATTAATAATTAAGAATGCATAATAAAAATAATAATAATAAATATTTAAGCAAATTTATCCATATTTAATGAAGATAATTTTTTGGTGTTGCATTTCGGAACTTAAATTATATTAAATAAATAATGAAATATTTCAGTATTTTTTGTTAAAATAATAACAAAATATTTAATTTTAATGATATATTTTAATAATATTTATTTATAATAATATTTATTTATAATAATAATTTTTTCTTTTCCTCTATTTGTTAGAGTTTTTTCAATTTTTTGGTTTTTTTTTCCTTTGGATAGTTTTTTTTTTTTTTTTTTTTTGATGGCTAAAAATAAAATATATTTAATTTTTTATAGTTCATTTATTTATTCAATTTAAATTTTTATTATTTATTTTATTTATTGTTTATTTATTTATTACTTGTTTTTTTTTATTTATTTTAAAGTGTTTACTTGCTACGTCTTGCTTTAGGTGATTATGCTGCCACTCCAAATGTTTCCTTATTTTTAGGAAAGTCGGTAACCACCGATAAACCGAGTCCACATATGATAGACCTTAATAATTCAAGAGTCGCTCGATTAATATTATTGGGAGACACAAAGGCCATTACCGGTAATGTTGGCTACATTAAAACCATATCTTCAAACTGTGTATGTGGGATCTATTACCGATTATCAATACCAATGATAAATTGACCATTTCAAACTTGGATAACGCATTAATTAATCGTATTTTGGTGATTCCATTTACTCAACAAATTTGTTAATAAAATGAATATTTCCATTCTAACTTCCACTCAAAACATCAGCAATCCTTCTTGTAAAGCATACCAATCCAACATGGCAAAGGCCCGAAAATTCAAGCTTATGCCGAGGCTCTTATCCATTTGCTGATTCAGAATTATCAGGAAGATTACACTACCCTAGGAATTTCCTTCAATGGTCGTTGAAGCTTCCAAGGCATTTATTAATGCGTAGTGATCATATAGCCAGTTTCCTAGAAAAAAAAATATAACTGATGAAAAAGATAACTATGCTATTTCAATCGATGAGTGCTATTCCCGCTATAAAGTATGGTATAAGCAATACGTATCTAATCGTTCAATTAATTTACAGCTTGGAGGATTTTTGTATGGATTTGGTAAAGTATAGCATTCGTATTAAAAATGTTCCATCATCTGATTCAAGTCGTATGATTGAATCTATCATTGGTTATAGATTTAATAATTAATAATACTTCTTGATTAATTCATTAATTAAAATAAACGCAATAATATTTTTTTTTTGTTTCAATTTTGTATAAATAAATCATACATTGAATTAATATAGTTATCTACTTATAGATATAATTATGTACTACTAATAATTAATAATACTTCTTGATTAATTCATTAATTAAAATAAACGCAATAATATTTTTTTTTGCTTCAATTTTGTATAAATAAATCATACATTGAATTTATATAGTTATCTACTAATAGATATAATTATGTACTACTATAATTATGTACTACTATAATTATATATATCTATATGTGTAGAGTATTTATGTATATATTATTTATAATGTTTATTAAATAGTATTAATGTATAATATTTTCTTTCAAATTATAAATACAATATATTATATTTAATATATTTATATAAATTTTAAAATGTAATTGAAACTAGGTTTTTATATTATATAACATTACAACATCTTATAAAATATTAATCTAATTTGAAATAATAAAATATTATTTACACTCCATACTTTATTATAGCAATAAAAATTTATTTTATATGATTTATTAATTCCTAGTAATATTTTAAGTATAGTATACTTTTATAGTAAATATTTATTTAATGTAAAGTTAACAAGAGTTTAAATTTTTTTTTTTTATATATTTTATAATTAATATGATATAAAACTTTGTATTATTATAATTATTATTTTTTTTTTTTTTAAAAATTTAAATATATTTATTTTATTTTCTTTTTTATTTATATTTTATATTTTTTTTATCATGATAAGACATATTTTTTAAAAACTTTTTGAAATATTTTATTAATATATATATATATTTAGTATACAGTTTATATAAGTAAATAAATAAATATAATTTTAGAATCGTTAATAACAATATCATGTTTTTTTTTTTTTTAAATTTTTAAAAAAAATTTTTTAATTAATAAAATATATATATATATATATTTTTTTTAAATTTTTAAAAAATTTATTTAGTTAAAGTAATGCTTTATTTAATTCAAAAAATTATTATTCAATTTTATAATTTATTATAGATGTTTTATTTATTCGTAAATTTTAGTATGTAAACCAATAGACTCCAAATAGGAATTCATGATGTTAAAACTATTTGATATTGAAAGTGTTTTTGTTGATGTATCACATCAAGTGTCTTTTGTACCTAATGAATGACATACATTACAATATTTTATTTCTGTAAGGTCAATGCTATTCTTAAACTTAGGATGGCATTAGCCCTATGAGCTATTAATGCATCTTTTTCCATTTCTCCAATACGTAATCCACCATTTTGTGATTTACCCTTCCATAGGCTATTTACTTATTGCATTAATATTTCCGAGAATACGATAAAACATTTTTTTCTTCGATTTGATGCTGTAATGCTGTATAATAGCAAACTCCAATAAAGGCTTCTCCTATGAATTTACAAGTGATGGAATCCACCATTTTTTTCCATGATCGGAATACCGCTATCAATGTAGTTGGCTTCATAATTTTTGATATCATTACTCTCAATGGATGCATCGAAAAACGTTTCACAACGTTGAGGATCCATCACCATACATTTCCCAACAAACATTTCAATTAAATGTCCTACTGTCATACGAGAAGGAAAGGTATGTAGATTAACAATAATATCCGGAATAATTCCAAACTCAGTGCGTGGAATTAATTACTCTGGCATAATAGATCCAATATTCCCTTCTGGGCATATCTACTTGCAAATTTATCGCTTTGTTGCGGTTTATTCAAATGGCGAACTTCAACACAAAAATAGCAAATATCATCCTCGACAAAGGTGGTACAATGATCCACATAAACCGGTCTTCTAAATATATTTTCGATATCCCTGACTTCATTTTTAGTAAAATTGTATATACGGAAAAGTCGTTCATTACTATAAAACAAATTTCTATCAATCAATGTATTTGGTTTAGATAATCCATTTTCATAATTTGAATTGATATTAATCAAGATTTCATCTTAGATGTTGTAGGAAATATATTGATAACGATATTTTATATTAGTAAACATACCATTCTCAATACTAGTTGCATTGAATATTACACTGTCCTCTTGATTATTTCCAAATGCCAAAATAGCGACAACAGCATTCTGTCCATTAAATCTATGGTAATGGTTGCTTTTCGTATTCAGGATGGATTGATCTCTTTCAATTTCAATATTGGACAACTCATTAATTACGCTTTCTTAACTCTTCATTATCTAGATTAATCTTTTTCTCAAATTTTGAATAAATTTCTTTTAATTCATTATCTTTATCGAAAGTACCACTATAAGATTCTATATTTTTATTATGATGTTCGTATTCCGGTCCTTGGTATTGTTTACTTTCATCATTTCTTTCTTCAACATTTTTACAAAATTTGTTGCATAATTTATTATTATCATTATTGTGACTTGAATCGGTATCTCTATCTCATTTAAATTTTCATTATCGTTAGCCTCCATATTCTTAAATAATTCCATAATTATCTCCGAGTTAATATTGATAGTCTCATTTCCACTCTTAGTTTGATTTATAAAAGACGTCAAAGATTCAAAATGGAAAAATATTATTACATATTCTTGTTAGATTATGTAACGTAATTTTATTATACATTCTAAAATTTCTAGTAATATTTGAAAATATTAATAAAGTTAAGCAATAAAATAATTTTATTGGTGAATATTTTTATTTTGGAATTTTTAATTTTTAGTTTAAGAGATTATAAACATTTAAAATCATTATTTATAACTTGTTTTTTTATTTATTTTAAAGTATAAGAAAATTTTTTTGATGTCTTAATTTTATTATATATTAAAATAAAGAATGCAGTGCATTTCGAAATGTGGCTTACAAAATTTAAAATAAAGCCATACATTTTTATGATATTCTATACAATCATAAATAAATATATAAATAATTATTTCAAATGATATAATAATATATTTTATTAACAAAGAATGATAAAAAATTATTTTTTTTATAAAAAATTATTTTTTACAATTAATAAATTATATATAAAAACGAATATTTATTATTTATTTAATTTTAAAAAACAAGTCACATACGAAAAATATGCCCCTCTGAAAAATGTACAATTGGGAAATGGGAGAATTGCATTTCGCCTTGTTGCATTTCGCTAAGTGGATTATTGATATGAATGAATAAATAAATAAAAATTCAAAACAATTTTTTTTAAACTTGTTTTTATTCTATATTAATAATATTTAATTTTATTTATTTATGTAATAATTTTCAATTTGGCGAATGCAACCTGGTGAAGTGCTTTCCAAAATAAATTTATTATTCTAACCCTTATATATATTATTATTATTATTCTTTTTTACTTTTAATATTATTATATTATTATTAATATTTCCTTTTCTATTCCTACTATTTTCATTAATATTTATATTATTCCTTTACATTATTATTATTTATAATATATATTATGATTATTCCGGTACTTATTAATGTTATTATGATTATGATTATTGAATACACAATCTTTTTATTATTATTAAATAGATAAACAAACAAAAAAGAATATAATAATAATAATAATAATATAATTATTATTATTATTATTATTAAATACATAATCTTTTTATTATTATTATTATTATTAAATACATAATCTTTTTATTATTATTATTATTATTATTATTATTATTAAATACACAATCTTTTTATTATTATTATTATTATTAAATACACAATCTTTTTATTATTATTATTATTATTAAATACACAATCTTTTTATTATAATTATTATTATTAAATACACAATCTTTTTATTATTATTATTATTATTAAATGCACAATCTTTTTATTATTATTGTTATTATTCAAAAATTTTAATTCATAAAACATTATTATTTAATAATATTTTAGAAATATTATCAAATAAAAATAAAAATTGAAAAATATTAATCTATTATATAATACCAAAGACGAATAGTAGTGGATAATTTAATAGATTATATAAATGAATGAATAAATATAACAATAAATAATTGATAGATAAATTATTTAAATCTTTTTTTTAAAATGAAAATATATTGAGACTAAAAATATTAATTTTTTAATTAGTTTTATAAATTAATTTATCAAAAAGTTAAAAAAGTTAATAATATAGTAATCAATTTGATTTATCTTTATTTTAAAATTTTTTTTAAAATGTTAAAATTTATTATTATTTTAGTACTATTATTATGTTAATTATAAAATGAAAACCATAAATAAATTTTCTAAAAAAAAAGTAAAACGTATAATTAAAAAAATATTCTTTTTTTTTTTTTTTTTTTTTTTTAAAAAAAAATAATAATATATAATTAAATAATGTAGTTTTAAATATATATATATATATATATATTATATTTAAATGACATATTTTATCTTGATTAAAAAAAATTACTATGTGTCAATTATTTCAAAGATATATTAAATTAATATTGAAAAATAATAAATTACTAAGTATTTATAATATATAAAAAAATAATATTATATCAACAATATTAAAATAATAATGATGAAACAATATTTAACCAGTTATAAATATCAAATTAAAATTATAATAAAATAGTGACAGTTTATTTCTTGAAAGCTTTAAGTATATTAATATAATTACAAAATAAAAAGTATGTTACTTTAAAAAAAAAAAAAGATATTCAAAATGTATAAAGTATTTATTAATATCATTAATTAAAATAAAAATTAAATATAATAATAAAAAACTATAATTTTAATATATCATAATAATTCAATTATGAAAATATAAAATGTTTTTATTTTATAAAATTTCTTTACAAAGGATAGCATTTAATTTTTTTTTCTTCTTTTTAATTAAAATTGAATAAACCTTTTTGATATTCTTAATATATTTTGAATTTATTTATTATATATATACATATATAAACTATTTTTAACATTAAAATAATAATATTAAAAAATAAAAATATATAGGAAAAATAATGATATAGATAATAAATAATAATTAAATTACAAACAATAATTATATTAAAAGAGTGGGAATAATTTTAATTAAAATAGTAATATATACAATATACAATAATAATTCATAATAAATAAATAAATAAATAAATAAATAAATAAATAAATAAATAAATAATAATAATAATAATAAAATAATAGTTATAATAATTATAATAGTAATAATAATTATAATAGTAATAATTTTAATATTAAAATATTAAAAAAAAAAAAAAAAGAATAATCAAAATATATTAATATAAAGGAATAATATAAATATTAATGAAAACAGTGGGAATAGAAGAGGAAATACTAATAATAGTATAATAATATTAATAGTAGAAAAGAATAATAATAATATAAATAATAATATTAAAAAATAACAATAATAAAATAATAAAATAATAAAAATAAATAGGGAGAATAATGATATAGATAATAAATAATAACAAACAATAATTATACTAATAATAAGAGTAGGAATAATTTTAATTAAAATAGTAGTAATAATATATACCATAATAAGTATTCATAATAAATAAATAAATAAATAAATAAATAAATAAATAAATAAATAAATAAATAAATAAAATAATAATAATATTATAAAAAAAAGATAAGATTAATATTACATAAATATATATATATATATTTATAAATTTATAATAAATATTTTAAATAATTGTGAATAATATATATTAAACAATGTTAACAATATTAGAAGTGGGAAAATTTAATAACTTTTTTTTCAAAAATATATTATTATATTTGGTAATACTTTTATTTTTTGTGTGATGAATATGTATAAATGCAATAAATTAATTATGAAGTTTATATATTGTTTAATTTATTATAGGAAAATTATATATACTATATTGATATTTTTGATATTTTAAAAAGGTACTATTAAATGAAATATAATATTTTTATTAAATATAATTATATGAATATATTTAAATAAATATGGTAGTTAGTCTGTATTTATAATTCGGTATATATGAATAAATGTTAAATTTTAACAATTAATTATTATTAATAAAAACTTATTGTAAATTTTTTTCAATGAAATAAATTTCTTTAAGATTATAATTATTATTTATATATATTTTTTCTTGTATTAATAAAATTCTAAATTTAATATTTTTAGTATTATTAAGTTTGAATATAATATAACTTGTATTAGTTTTAATATTGACTTTTTTTTTGTTTGGTAAATATTAATATTAATTTGATTTATAATAATTTTTAAATTATGATAAAAAAAAAAAACTATATGCTTCATCATTCCTTTAAACATAACTTACTATTAAATATATGAATGACATTACGTTTCAACAAATTAATTGATTAGTAATTAATAAGAAATATAACTCCATTAACTTTTCAATATTGGAAAGTTTATTTTTTAATTTTTTTTTTTTTTTTTAAATTATTTCGATGTTAATATTTATATTATGAACCAAATTAAAAAAAAACTATAATTTATTCCGATGTATTTCTATTAATAACCAATTAAAACAATTATTATTATGTCATTAGTATAATATATTCATCGTAGATTTTAAATATAAAAATAATTCTACAATTTTTAAACATCCAAGATTAGCTATTATTCTATAATAATAATAATAATAATAATAATAATAATAATAATAATAATAATAATAATAATAATAATAATAATAATAATAATAATCAATTTTTTGTGTCTACAGTAAACTTATTAATTATTCCTATAATATTTAGGAATGTTAACTTTTTATTTGTATTTAATGTATAATATTAAAAGATGAGAATTATTTATATATTAAAATGAAATTTCTCTAAAAAATAAAAAGAAAAAAGATAAATAAAAGATAAAAATAATAAATGAAATCTATTTATTCACCTAAAGGAAAGATAAAATAACAAGGAAGTGAGAAACAATATTAGCTATTTAATTTAAGGAATTAAAATGTTATATTAATTTTGTAGAAATAATGTAAACCAAAAAAAAAAAAATTTTTAATGAAAAATTTTTTAACTTTTAATAATTCTTATTCTATAATTAGTAATTATATATAATTATATATATATATTTTAAATTTTTTTTATAAAAATTATTACTTTTAACACAAATAAATCTTTTTGATATTATTTATTTATATAACTTTTTTATTTTTCTAAATATTAATTAATGGAAGATATTTATAATTATAATTATTTAATATAAAGACCACTGTTTTAATCAAATTAATTCATTAATCTTTTCTGAATTTAATAATTTAATTTAATATATTAATTATAATAAATTTATGTTTTACTCTCATTATTTTCTTCATTTATTCATTTATTCTTTGGTAAAATTTTATTTATGTTGATTTAATTGATTACCATTTAATATAGTATAATATAATAATATTTTACTTCTATATTATTATTAATATTATTAATGTAATAAATTAAATTTTAATATTATCAATTTATTTTTATAATTTTTATAATTTTATTTTATTTCAATATTGGTATTTGTGAAACATTTATAACAAATTAAAATATTAAGTTTCTTCTTATAGTTTAAAAAAAAAAAAAAAAATCAATATTATATCTAATTAAAAGATATAATTTTTAAAATTAATATTAAAATAATATTAATAATAAAGTAATAACAGACATAATGGTGCATGATGTGTCAACAAAAATATTAAAAAATAGTTAATTTTATAAAAATTAAAAGGTTAATTATAATATTTAAATAATATAATTATTACTAATAACAATAATGATAAAATAAATGAAGATAAATAATTGAAATAAGAATATAAATTACAGATTGAATAAAATAAAATAAAAGAAATAGAAGAAATGTTAATATAAAGTACAGATTGAATAAAATATAATATAATAAATTATAATATATATTTTATTATTATAATTTTATTTTTTTTTTAAAAAAAATTTTTTTTTGATAAATTAATTTAAATTTGAATTTTTAAATTAAACATAATATTTATTATAGTATTTATTTCATTAAATAAATCATTGCTATATAGAAATAATTATAATATTATATACATATTTTTTTAAAAAAAAATAAAAATAAATTAATATTATAAAAAAATAATATAATACTTAAAGATAAAATTAATTATCGAATATTAAATTTTAATTATTACTTTTTTTATATTAATATATTATTTTTGACAAGATTAAATTATTTACAAGATAATCCTAATTGTGTATGATTTATTTATAAAAATTATAATAATAAAAAAAATGAACACCACATTATTTTATTAATTTATTTTCCATTATAGTGAATGTTAATTTATTATAATAAATAATAATAATAAAAATAATAATAATAATATAATAATAATAATAATAAAAATAATAATAATAATAATAATAATAATATAATAATAATAATAATAATAATAAAAATAATAATAATTGAAAAAATAATAATAATAATAATAATAATAATAATAGAAATAATAATAAAAGATATAATAAGATAATAAGGTAAAATAATAATAGAATTAAAAAAATAATAGAAATAATAATAATAAAATTATTAATAATTGATAATAATAATTAAGAGACTGAATAAAAAATTATATTTTTATATAATTAATAATATCAATATATTTAATAATATTTATATATTTATAAATACTAATAATACAAATAATAATAGTAAAAATAATAAAAATATTAGACTTGTTTATAATTATTATGTATATAAATAGTTATAACTTAATATAATTTTCTTTTATATAATTATTTATTGTGAAACTTTTTATTATATATATACTAATTAATTTTTATAAAGTAATCTTTTTTATTAATTCCTTAAACCTTTTTTTGTGAAACTGAAGGTTTTTATTGAAACTTATTTTTTTATAATAATTTTTACAGAAAAAATTTATTATACCATTTATATTATTTTTATTATATATATTAAAGCAGTTGCGCATATATATTTTATATAGCTTTTTTCCTTTTATAATAATAGCTTAATTTTTCTTTTAATTCAACTTTTATATTAAATTTTATTTACTGTAAAAAAAGGTTCATTATATATATGTTTTTGCTCTTTAGTTGCAAGTTGTAGTAAAGCGGAAAATTTCCTAGCAAATTCTTTAAAAAAATTTCAAACTTTATTTATTATATTTTTTTAAATTCTTAGTATTTCTTCACAGATAATTAAATCTGTATTTTTATTGTTGGATATGTATAAACGACATAAAACATATTATTTAATAATATTTTATTTTAAATAATATAAATAGTAATAGTGATATTTCATTTAAATATCAATTTTTTTTTATTGAAAAAAATAAAAAATAATGTTATTATTATTATTACTATTATTATGAAATTTATCTTTGTTTATATTGTTAATATTTTAATAATTTCATTTATAATAATTTCTATTTTCAATATAACTATTATTATTATTATTGTTATTATTAATGTAAGTATTATTTTTATTTATGTTATTAATTGTAGATTATTATAATTTATTTGTAGTATTATCCTTTTTTGATAATGATATAAAAAATAAAATTTTTACTATTATTATTGATCTTACATTGTTATTTAAATATGTATATATATATATTTAAAAATTATTTAATGATCATCCCTTTTATTAGATAATTTTAATTTTTTTTTTTTTTTTTTTTTATATTTTATTAATCTTTACATTGTTAAACAATGTTATTTTTACTATTTTTTTCTTTTCTTTTTTTTTTTTTTTTTTAGTGTTCATAATTAAAAACCTTTTTTTTTTTTAATTTATTTCTTTATAAATTTATTATCCATTTTATTAATGAAGTTAGTATTATATAAATTTCTTAAATTTAATTTTTTTTTATTGGCTTATATTTTTTAATTTTTTAATATTTTATGATTTTAATATGTTTTTTTTCCTTCTTCTAATTTTAAAAAATAATAATTAATAAAGTTTATTTCTAACTATTATATTATATATTAAAATACTAATATTTTTTTAATGTATAAACCTTAATAATATTATAATATTTTTGATATTGATATAATGCATTGTATTAATAGAATTTTTATTTTATTTATTTTATTTTTGATTATTTGATTTAAACTTAAAAATATTTATTTATTAATAAATAAACTTTTCTAATTAAAATTACCACATTTTTAGGTAATGATATTTGTTTAAACAATGTAAATGAATATACATAAACGGTATATTTAATATTATATCGAAAACTTTAAATACAATAAAGTTTATTGCGTACAATTCATAAAAATTTAAAAAAGTTTTCCCTCTTTTTTTCATATTATTTGAATAATATTTAAAATAATTAAATGTTTTAATATAATAATATATATCTTTAATATAATTGAATTAATTAAATAATATAATAATAAATTATGATGAATAATATATTACATACTATATATTTTAAGTATAAAATTAATTCTAAATTCAATAAGTAAAATAGTTTAAAATTTGTTCATATTTTCTTTAGAATAAAAATTTTTTATATATAAATATATATATATTATTAATATATTTATAATATATATTATTTTATATTTAGTCATTTATAATTAAAAATTTTTTTTCATTTAAAAAATTTTTTTTTTATGTATTCTTATTATTGTTTTTCAATTTTTTTTTTTTTTTTTTTTTTAGTATTATCTAATAATAATATTAAAGTTATACTTAATTATTATTATAATACTATTAAGTCTTATGTAATAAATCCTTTTTTATGTAATACAAATTTTTAATAATACTAATATTAAATAATTATAATACTAAGAAATTGTAATACCATATAATACTTAATATTATTTTAAATACTTATTTGTATATTAAAATATATTGATTTCATAATATTATAATATTAAAAATTATTATAATAATAATAAATATTAATAAAAAAAAATATATCACCAATTTTTATTTTATTGTAATAGAAAATTATAATAATTAAAATTTAATATATAATATACAAATTATTGTTTTAAGTTTTACTATATAAAACCTATTTATGTTTCTTTTTTTTCTTTTTTCTTTTTTTTTTTTACTTTTTTATTTTTATTTATGATTTTTTTATTATTTTTAATAGCTATATTAATGAACATTATATAACAATATTCAATTTAAATTACTTAAGAAATTTTTAAAATTTATTAAAATAAATTATTATTAATATATTAAAAATAAAAAAATAATATAATTATTTAATTACACAAAATAATAAAAATATTTTAATAATAATTTGTATATATTTATTCTATATATACAAACACAAAATATAATTCTAAATATATAATAAATATTAATTAATGCAATAAACAATAATTAATAATAAATTAATAATATTAATATAAATAAAATAAAAATAATAATACAATAAAATTTAATAATAAAATATAATAATAAAAAATGGGAAATTCATATAGTCTTAAGGGACAAGAATTACAAGATGCCCCTAATGAAATATATTTACATGATAAAACATATGTATTTAATAAAAAATATACTGTAAATGTTAAAAAAGATTTAGTTCATGGAAAGAAAAGATACGTATTTTACGAAAAAACCAATAATATATACTTTTTAATGTTTAAACCACATTTTGAAAATAAGGAACTATTTTTATGTGATATGAGAAATAGACCAGTTTTAAATTTAAAAACTAATATTGAAAAGAAATCATCAAAGTAAGTATTATTATTATTATCATTATTATTATTTTCACTTTCTGTTTAAGAAAATAAAAAACTAATTAATTTTAAACAAATAATTTTAAATAGAATATTTTTAAAGGATGAAAACGTAAAATTCAGAGTAAAAATAAAATTTGCAAATGATAAAATAAAGGTTTATTTTGTAAATAAAGCTAATGGAAAGAAAGAAGTATTAAATATAAAATCTAATAAAAAGTTAACACAAGTTGGTATATATTATGGTGAAATAGAAGAAAATCCATCTTTAATTGCCAAATTTTATTTGAAGGAAAAAGATAGAGATTTATTAGTTACAAAGGAATATAACTATATTTATGAAATTTCGTCAGGTGTTGATATCTCATTTATGGCTATGTTAGCAATATTTTTAAATAGATATCGTATTTACTTATCAAATAGAACATCTTTATATTCATCAAAGGAAATAGAACCTCATCGTAGTTCTAATTCTTCTCGTACTCTTAGTTCAAACGGTAGTGTAAGAAGTAGAGGAAGTAGTAAAAGTAGTAAATTAAGTTTGAAAGATGTAAAAATTTCAAATATAAGTACACATTCAAATTCAGATATAGAAAATAGAATATCTTTTCCAAGAGATGCAGATAACAGATCATCATATACGAAAAGAATATCATCGTTAGAGTTTTAAAAATAATGTATAAGGAAATCATTAATTAATTATTTTTATAACTTTTTCAATTTATCTGTAAAAATTTTAAATTAAGTACCTTATTTTTTTACAATTAAACTTATTTATTAATGAGCCTAAAAAACAACATATAAATATAATTATATTAGAGTCAACTATATCCATTTTCTTAATAGTAGTAATTATATTTATACTAGAAAATTCAGTATTTTTTTTTATTCTTAAGGATATTAAATTTTAAATAGAAAATTTATTATTTAAACTTTATATTGAATAATAATAATTAAAATTATATTATATTCAATATTTTATTTAATGGAAATTGTCTTTTATTTTTTTTCTTACACTTTCTTAATTTCTTAAAATACCCCTTTCAGTTAATATTAATCATGAAAAAAAGAATGAATAAATTAATTCAAAAATATAAATTAAAATTAAAAATAATAAAGTAACAAAGTAAAGCGAAAAAAACAGAAGCAAAAACACGAAACAAACAAACAAATAAACGAATAAACAAATAAACAAAAAAAAACAAACAAACAAAAAAAAACAAAAACAAACAAACAAAAAACAAAAATAAAAACAAAAAAACAAAAACAAAAACAAAAACAAAATAAAACAGAATAAAGAAACGAACAAAAAGTTTAAGTAATAAAGAAAAAAGATTTATGGTAAAAAAAATACCAAAAATTAATTAAAATAAAAACTTTATATATTTTAGATTGATTAACAAAAAAAAATAATAAAGTTTTTATTTATGTAAATAAAACTATAATTTAAATATTTATTAATAAAAAACGAAAATAAATTTCGTATATTTTTGGAATTAACGAAATAATAATAATATAATGATATGAAGTGATATAAAGTCGTTATAGTATTATTTATTTTGTAATTATGTTGTTAATTTTTTTTTTTTAAAATAGAACAAAACAAACAAATTTAAAAAAACAAAAACAAAAAAAAAAAAAAAACTAAACGTAAATTATTTTATTTTAAAAATTAAACATAATAAATAAATTATATAATAATAATTTTTTATAATTAATATTATATAATACAATTTTGAAATTATAATATTATATCAGAGTAATGAAAATAGTAAAAAGCAAATGATAAATCATTACTCAAAATTTTTTATACTCAATAATTTATTTATTCATTTTTTTTAATGTATAAAAAAAAATTAATATAATAATTGAAAAAAAAAAAAGAAAGTTAAAAAAAATATAAAATACATATGTAAAAAGTTAATAAAAGTTTCATTTAAAAATTTTAAAAAATAATAATGTTGTGTTTTTATGTAATTTTTATATTTAATTTTTTATTGGTTTTTAATTTTAATTTTATTAAAATTATAAATTGTTAATTAAAGTAAAAATGAGAGAATAAAAAAGAAGAAATTAAAATTTTTTTAAAAAAAAAAATCAAACATTTATTTAATACTAATAAAGATGATTTATAGAAATATATGAATGAATGAATAATTAATAAATGAATAAATAAATTTTTTTTTTTTTTTTTTTTTTTTTTTTACATAGAAAATAAGAGACAACTCTTAATTCGTACTATCAAATAATTAAAAAAAACAAACATAGACTTGCACATATGGGTACCCATCTCCCATATGGCCATACAGTTATTAATTAACTGTAAGGTGATGAGTTATTGGCATACTGTATCAGCTTCGCCGCTCTCAATCGTCGTTACACACTGCCCGGAGATGCATTCCTAACGTTCCTATATATATCTCTAATGACCACGAGCATCAGAACGGAACCATTAACTCCTCCCTAGTGGGAGTAATCATTGGCGATTGGAAATTTTACAATCATCAAGGTCTATGCTTCAATTCAAAGCGTAGTATCAGGGTTGGGTGAAATAATCATCTGAGGGAAAGCCTTATGGACATCACGTGTGGTCTCATGATATCCCAGGATAGAAACCTCATCCGATTATTTGGTGCCATGCCGAGGATTCGAACCCCGCCCTCTACAGTGACCTGTATCGTCCTAACCGACTGGACCAACATGGCATCAAATAATTAAAAATAATACAGAATGAACAAATAATACTAATTGTGCTAGAATAATATAAATTATTCTAACCTTATAGATTATTCTATTCTATATAATTGGAACTTTCCAATATTCTTCAAATATTACTAAATAGAAATCTTAAGTTAATAAATCACTAATTAACTTATAATTCCTTTTTGAATTATCGATCCGATTCCATTATAATGTATTAAAAATCTTTAGCCAAGAATATTGTCCTTGCCCACTTAATATATTAATATTATATTTCTTTTGTATTATGTTATATTGAAAATAATCAAATCTATTTAATTAGTTATTAAAATTTTCGTTATCAATTTAAATTTATTTTTAATTACTAAATTTAACTAAACCACAATAAAATATTCTGTATAATCTCTTTATTTTTATTTTATATATATTAGTATTAAACTATTATTAAATAATTAATAATTCAATAATATATAACTACTATTTATAACAATAATATTATTAACTAAAATAATAATTCAATTTCAATTTAAATGTTTTATTTATAAAAATAATTAGTAATTAGTTTATTAAAAAAATAGTTAGGCTTTACAAATTTTAATTTGATAAAAAAATATAAATACATGTAATTTTAGTGAAATAAAATATAATGAATAACTTTCTTTTTATTAAATAAATAATTATATTATTATTTTTCTTTTATAAATTTAAATAAATAAATATTGATTTTAAAACAAATTATTTTTTTTTATTGTAATTTTATTATTTGTGTTAATTATTATTATATTCCTAAAATTATATGAACCATACCATGAAAAATTGGTGGAGATATCGGGGAATATAATAATAAATTAATACATTAGGGATAAAATTATAATATTAATAAATAATTTTTCTAATAAAACAAATAATTTTTTTTAAAAAACAATTTTTATATTTTTAACTAATTATTATTAATTGTTAAAAATATTAATTAATATTAAATTAAACTAATATTCGTGCATAGATTTCCGGGTTAAGTTTATCCTACATAGTAATTGGGCTAGTAGGCTCTGGACTGCTATTTTTTATATTGAAAATAGTAACCGTGGCACACGCGTGGCATGACACCTTTCAAGAGGTAAGCTGCACGTCAGACAGTGTGTACTATCAGATTGCACGATTATTATAATTTAATAAGTGATTAATAATAATAAATAATTAATAATTTTATTAGTTAAAAGATTTATTTTTTTAATTTTTTTTATTTTTACTTTTTTATAACAATTTATACATTACGAGGTTTAGCATTCTATAGATACAATAAATTTTATTTTATGAGAACATCCAGTACTTCCAGTACTCCAACAGAGAGTACTCCAGAAGATAAGCTTAGCTTCAGAGAATTAAAGAAAGAATTAAAAGATTTTGAAAAGCTTACTAAACAAAACCTTGACATCAACTCCTGGGCAAATGAGTTAAAGGCATGGATAAAATACCAACATATCAAGGATCCTGAAACTATTTTTACTGCTTGTATATTAACGGCTTCTGGAGAACCAAGAGAAATTATCCAAGAACTAGAAGATGGAAATGACCTTACTGAAGATGAAGATTCTGATTTCGATAGCGATAGTGAAGGAGAAGATGATGAAGAAAGTGAATCTACTACCACCTACCCAAGCCTTGATGAAATCATAAATCATCTGAAGACTTTCTATGGACTTAAAGAAGATCAAACCAACTTGTTACGAGAATTGCGTTCCATGAAAATAAAGAAGAACGAGAAAGTTAAAGATTTTAATGTCCGTTATAGATCTTTGTACCATAAATTGGATAAAAAGAGAAGAAGAAAAATTAGTGTTTTAGATTATGCAGATTCCTTAACCAATAATCCTGACGCATGGAGAAAGGTTATGCTTAAAGACAATATTTCTATTACCAAAGCATTCGCTATAGCTGAAAAAGTTGATCGTTTATCTATTAAAAATAGTACTGAATATTATGATAAGACTCGTTACAATCTCCTTAACTCTAAAAGTAATTTTAATAAGAACATTTCAAATGATTTTAACAAACCAAAAACCCACAAAAATGTATCTATAGAAAATCTCACTAACAAGATGAAAGAAATGAAAATTAGTACTTGCTGGTTTTGTAGCAATGAAGGACATACCAAACGAAACTGTCCTAAATTAAATTCTATATTGGAAAATAACCGCAAGAAGTTTTATGAAAATTATTTAAACCACTAAAAGGGAGTAGAAGCACTCCCATCGTCAAAAAAATTGCTTCAGTCTGCCATCGTCCCAAAACAGTTGACTTAAAAGAAGATGATGATTATGAAGAAATTGCTGATTTCCAAGAAGGTACTACTACGGATTATTACGAAGATTTTGATGATGAGTCGGATGGTTCCAAAGAATTGGATTACTTAGTAAACGTTATAAAGAGAAAGGCAAATCCTAAAGATGAAGAGACTAGTGACCAAAGAGGAAAGAGGGTTCACCGTAGTCTAAGAGATGATCCTAAGCCAATAGTTACTCCAGGTTTACGAAAACAAAAAGAAAATCAATTAAGGGGAACATCGCGACCAGTCAAAAAGCCAACAACTCAATTACATCCTTCGATTATGGCTCAACCCAGAATAGAGAAAGAAAAGAGGATTGAGAAAGAGCTAAGAGATAAGGAAAGAGCTAGTACTAGTACTTCTGTGGAAAATAATAAAAATAGTATTGTTAATGTTATTAATGAAGAAACTTCTCAGGAAGAAAATAATTCTAAACAAACTTTAAATAAATTAATTCAAGAAAAATCATCAGAAAAGTCAACTGAAATTATGCCAACTAGAATTCCAAGAAGAATACAAATGCAAACTGATTGTGATAGTTATGACGTGATCAAAGATTTAAACTCCAGTAATTGCAATATTACATTTGGACAATTATTGGACGTTGCTCCAAAGATACGGTCTCAAGTATCACAAGGACTTAAATTAGAAAAGAATAATACTAAAATTTCAGGTGCAGTGGATAATATGTGTGCTACTACAATAATAACGAACAATATAGATCATACATATAAAAGTAAACATCATGAACCACAAGAAGATGATATTGCTATGGTTGATGTAATAGTAGATGGAGTTCGTGGTAAGGCTTTAATAGATTCATGTAGCAACTTAAGTATTATCACAAAGCAATTTTTAGATAAATTACCTTATCAGTATGAACCTATAGGAGTTAGTGCAGGACGAATACGTTTAGCAACGATGAATGATGATTACTCAGAAGATGTGTTAATCAAAGTTCCCGTAAAAATTAATGAACTAGAACTACTTGTTACGTGTAGAATTATAGACAAGGAGGATCCATTCTATGATATATTAATCAACCTCAAAACTCAAATTGATAACCAGTTATTTATACATCCAATTAGATATAGTCTTTGTCGATTTAATGATCAAGGTTTAATTGAAGAAATTGCACCTATTAATAATGAATATGATGACGAAGAAAAATTATTATGTGTAATCAAAGCATTGAATCACCAAGAAGCTAAGCAACAATTGAAAACGATTGAAGGATTACCACCCATAAAATATATATATGACACAGTTTTTCAAAGTACAATTAATTCAAATTATAGAGAAGCTATTACTAAATTACTTGAAGAATATATTGATATAATTGCAACTTCTTCTGAAGAATTAACACCTTCAGATTTATCACCACACAAAATTATTCTTAAGGAAGGAGTTAAACCTATTAAACAAAAATTTTATCGACTTAGTAAATTAAAAACAGATATCTTAAAAGAAGAATTAACCAAACTCATATATAAACGATTAATTGAACCTTCATGTTCAGAATGGTCATCACCAGTAGTACTTGTGCCTAAAAAGAACGGTAAATGGCGCCTGTGTATTGACTATAGGAAAGTAAATGAAGCAACTAAGAAGGATTCTTATTCTTTACCAAATATTGAGGAAATTTTTGATAGCTTAGATGGAGCAAAAATCTTCTCAACATTAGATCTTTATTCCGGTTATCATCAAATATTAATGGATGATGATAGTGTTGAAATCACTACCTTTACAACTAAGTTCGGAAACTACCAATTCAAGGTAATGCCCTTCGGTTTAACAGGTGCTCCAGCTACATTCCAAAGAGAAATGAACCGTATACTATTTCCCTTAATAGGAAAATGCGTCTATAACTTTATAGATGATATTTTAATCTACTCAAGAACTGAAGAAGAACACCTAGAACATCTTAAACAAGTCTTAGAAATATTCAAGGAACATAAGTTAAAAATCAATATCGAAAAGTGTTCTTTCATGCAAACTGAAGTAGAAGTACTTGGACATAAAGTATCCTCAGAAGGTTTAAGTCCATTGGAAAACAAAGTTGAAGCTATTAAAGAATGGAAGGCTCCCTCTAACATTCATGAACTTCGATCATTTTTAGGAGCCATTGGATATTATAGAAATTTTATTAAGGACTTTGCAAAAGTTACTGCTCCTCTCTGCACTCTATTAAGAAAAGGTATTAAGTTTGAATGGAAAAAGGAACAAGAAGAAAGTTTTAAAATTCTTAAGGAAAGATTAATCAATGCCCCAATATTAAGATTTCCTAGATTTGATAGAGAATTTATTATAAGAACAGATGCTTCCTATGATGGAATAGGCGGTGTGCTTTTACAAAAGGATGATGAAACTGGAAAGGAGCATCCGGTTCATTATATTAGTAGAAGTTTATCTAAATCAGAAAAGAATTATGGAATTACGGATCTAGAAGGTGCTGCTCTAATTTACTGTATTAATAAATTAAAATCTTATATTATGGGAAATCCTAAGCAAACTATAGTATATACAGACCATAGACCCTTAATCGGATTACTTAAAAATAAGGAACCACAAAACTCTCGCCATACAAGATGGTGTTTGACTGTCAGTATGTTAGGAATTGATTTACGATATGAAACTGGAAAGAATAATGTTGTCGCAGATGCTTTATCAAGAATGAAAAATGAAAAAGAAAAAGTTGTCTTAACAACACAAATTATCAAAGAACAAGATGAAAACCTGCTTTCAAGAACCATTAAGGAATTTATTGAAGAAAAATTTACGACAATTGATGGTGTGGACTACTTTGTTGATGGCAATAATTATAGAAAATTAGTTACAGATACAAAAGAAAAACTTCAATTAATTTTTCAAGCGCACAGTATAGGACACGAAGGCTATTACAAGACATATCAACGTTTGAAAAAGAGCTACTATTGGAACAATATGGTTAATGACATTAAGCGAATTATAGGTAAATGTGAAAAATGTCAATTAAATAAATCTCAACCATACCCTGAACCAACGGAAGATAAACCAACTGAAGTGGAAGGACCATTTACACACTTAGGATTGGACATTATAGGACCTCTAAGTAAAACCAGAAATAATAATCAATATATAATCGTTGTGGTTGATTATTTTACTAAATGGGTTGAGGCAGAGCCCACTGAAAATGTTACTTCTCAGGATGTGATAAAATTTTTAATTAATGTATTTGCTCGACACGGTGTACCTCAAATTATCACTACTGATAATGGAACACAATTTACATCAGATATGACAAAAATCTTCCTTGATTTATATGATGTATATGTTAAATTTATCACTCCATATCATCCTGAAAGCAATGGTTTAGTTGAGAATCGTAATAAAGAAATTGGAAAATTATTACGATTACTAGGACAACAACACAAAGAATGGGATGAAATTTTACCATCTGCACTTTGGGCTTTAAGAACTACTAAAAACTCAATCACCAACCATTCAAGTTTTGAATTAGTTTATGGAAGGGAGGACCAACAACCTTTTGACATTGCTGCCAGACCAACTAAGGGTATAAATAAGTCTTCTGACGAAATTCTACTGGAAAAATTTGTATCACACTACCAATGGGTAATGGAGGCCGCATCTAATATCAAAAATGCTTCGAAATATTGGGCTACTAGGAGAGAAGAAAAGACCAGTATGAATCATGCTAAAAGAATAAAACCAGGTGATTTAGTACTAGTAAGAAACTTTAATCGAACTAAATTAGAACCTTACTTTGTTGGACCTATGAAAGTGGTAAAGAAACAATTCAATACAGTCACTTTAGCTGATCCTGCTACTAATATACAAATGAATCGTAATGTTCATTTGAAAAATATTGTCAAGTTTAACTCAGCTTCTACCTAGCTTGAGTCTTAGCGGGGGCATCTTAATACAGAATGAACAAATAATACTAATTGTGCTAGAATAATATAAATTATTCTAACCTTATAGATTATTCTATTCTATATAATTGGAACTTTCCAATATTCTTCAAATATTACTAAATAGAAATCTTAAGTTAATAAATCACTAATTAACTTATAATTCCTTTTTGAATTATCGATCCGATTCCATTATAATGTATTAAAAATCTTTAGCCAAGAATATTGTCCTTGCCCACTTAATATATTAATATTATATTTCTTTTGTATTATGTTATATTGAAAATAATCAAATCTATTTAATTAGTTATTAAAATTTTCGTTATCAATTTAAATTTATTTTTAATTACTAAATTTAACTAAACCACAATAAAATATTCTGTATAATCTCTTTATTTTTATTTTATATATATTAGTATTAAACTATTATTAAATAATTAATAATTCAATAATATATAACTACTATTTATAACAATAATATTATTAACTAAAATAATAATTCAATTTCAATTTAAATGTTTTATTTATAAAAATAATTAGTAATTAGTTTATTAAAAAAATAGTTAGGCTTTACAAATTTTAATTTGATAAAAAAATATAAATACATGTAATTTTAGTGAAATAAAATATAATCAATAACTTTCTTTTTATTAAATAAATAATTATATTATTATTTTTTTAAATTTAAATAAATAAATATTGATTTTAAAACAAATTATTTTTTTTTTTTATTATTGTAATTTTATTATTTGTGTTAATTATTATTATATTCCTAAAATTATATGAACCATACCAAAAATTTATCTATTTTGTTCTTTAAACATATTGATTGATAAAATCACATGATCATATTGATAAAAAAAAAATATTCATTTTTTAAATTAATTTATCAATTTATAAATTAATCAATTGGATTATCTTTTATTTAATACGAATATTTTTATTTTTTTATTTTTTTTTTATTTTTTAGCATTGTCAAAAAATTATTATTTTTATATAATAGTAATTAATGTTTATTTTATTTTATTTATTTTATTTTATTTTATTTTATTATTTTTTTTTTTTATAAATGAATTTTAATAATAAAAGTTTTTTATGTCATTTATTTAATACGAAAGGTATAACATAAAAAAAACATAAATTACTATTATATAATAATAATAATAAAAAGATTGCATTACAATAATAATAATAATAATAATAATAATAAAAAGATTGCATTACAATAATAATAATAATAATAATAAAAAGATTGCATTACAATAATAATAATAATAATAAAAAGATTGCATTACAATAATAATAATAATAATAATAATAAAAAAATTGCATTACGATAATAATAATAATAATAATAATAATAATAATAATAATAATAAAAAGGTTGCATTACAATAATAATAATAATAATAATAATAATAATAATAATTTTTTGATAACAATACTAAAAAATAAAAAAATAAAAAATAAATAATATATGTTTTAAATAAAAGTCTTTATTTATCATTAGTATGGATGTTTTAACTTTTATAACGCTTTGAAAAATTTTATTTAAATTCTCATGATCTACCTTGAAAAAGTAATTTTCGTATATGGAAACTGAATTCAATTTATAATTAATTCTATAATTAGTAATATTAATTAATTGATAATCTTATTAATTAAATTTCAAAATAATAATTATATATAAAGTAAAAATATGTAAAGATTATAGAGAAATGATACTTTATAATAAAAAGATTGCATTACAATAATAATAATAATAATAATAAAAAGATTGCATTACAATTATAATAATAATAATAATAATAATAATAATAATAATAATAATAATAATAATAATAATAATAATAATAATAATAATAATAATAATAATAATAATAATAATAATAATAATAATAATAATAATAATAATAATAATAATAATAATAATAATAATAATAATAATAATAATAATAATAATAATAATAATAATAATAATAATAATAATAATAATAATAATAATAATAATAATAATAATAATAATAATAATAATAATAATAATAATAATAATAATAATAATAAAAAGATTGCATTACAGTAATAATAATAATAATAATAATAATAAGATTGTATTACAATAATAATAATAATAATAATAATAAAAAGATTGTATTACAATAATAATAATAATAATTATAAAAAGATTGTATTACAATAATAATAATAATAATAAAAAGATTGTATTACAATAATAATAATAATAATAATAAAAAGATTGTATTACAATAATAATAATAATAATAAAAAGATTGTATTACAATAATAATAATTAATAATTATAATAATAAATATTAATAATAATATATAATAATAATAAATAATAATAATATATAATAATAATAATAATAAAAAGATTGTATATTTAATAATAATAATAATAATAATGAAAAGATTTTATATATAATAATGAAAAGATTGTATATTTAATAATGAAAAGATTGTATATTTAATAATAATGAAAAGATTGTATATTTAATAATAATGAAAAGATTGTATATTTAATAATAATGAAAAGATTGTATATTTAATAATAATGAAAAGATTGTATATTTAATAATAATGAAAAGATTGTATATTTAATAATAATGAAAAAATTGTATATTTAATAATAATGAAAAGATTGCATATTTAATAATAATGAAAAGATCGTATATTTAATAATAATGAAAAGATTGTATATTTAATAATAATAATAATAATAATTATAATTGTTAAGAATGTAACTGAAATCTAACAATCTCAATTATGATTATTTTAGTTAATATGGCTTTTATTTATTTATATTTAATTATATGAATATTACATCATAAAGAATATTACAGTTTAACAAAATATAATAAATAAGATTTATAATAACTATTTAATAACTATCTAATAACTAATGTATTCATAATGTGGCTTATAGTGGCGTATTAATATTACAATGTATAATGTATAATTATAATGTAGCTAATACTTAACATTCCCCCTACATTATGCATTTCGTAATAATATAAAAAATAAAGTTTTAATAAAATTTTTTTTTTTTTTTTTTTTTTTTTTTATAGTAAATTTTTAATAATAAAATTTTTTTTTTTTTTTTTTTTATTTTTTTTTTATAGTAAATTTTTAATAATAAAATTTTTTTTTTTTTTAATTGAAAATAAAATCAGTAAAACATTTCATTTTTGGTCCAGATATTACTTTAGTTAAAGGATCAGCTAACATAGAATCGGAGAATATATGTTCTAAATTTATTTCTTTTCTATTTATTTTCTCTTGAATGTATTTGTAATCAATGTCCATGTGTTTACATCTACCTTTTGTATTTTCATTTTCAGCGATATTTTTACAAGATTTATTATCAACTTTAATTTTTAAATTAATTTCTTTATTGAATATTTCTTTTAGTAATTTCTTTAATTTCATTCCTTGTTTTGCACATTCAGTTAATGCAACATATTCTGCTTCAGTGGTTGATAATGTGATGCTCTTCTGAGTTTCAGATTTCCATGAAATTGGACTTTTTCCAAATAAGAACATGTATCCACTGGTAGATTTTCTTGTTTCTTCATCGCCAGCGAAATCAGCGTCTGAGTAGGCAATTAAATTTTTACTTCCATAGTAATAAATAGATTTTTCTTTAGTAGATTTTAAATATCTTAAGATCATCAATGCTGATTTTAGATCAACTTCTGTTGGGTTTTCGGCGTGTCTTGCAGCTTGATTAACTGTAAATGAGATATCTGGTCTTGTTTTTGTTGAAACAAATAATAAAGCACCAATAATAGATTTATAATCTGTTACGTTTACTGGTGTTGAATTTTCTCTTTCTTCTAAAGTAATTTTTCTACATGGATTGTTAATTGGTTTTGTCTTATTCATCTTGTAATTCTTAATTAATTTTTCAATGTAGTCTTGTTGATTAATTTTATATCCTTCTTCAGTTTTAAAAATATTTATTCCTATAATTTTGTTAGCTTCCGTGTCTTTTGAAATTTTATATTTTTCTTTTAATTTATTGCTTATATATTTAATTTCTTTATCTTCTCCAGTAAGTAAGATATCATTAACATAAAGACATAATATAGCACATAAATTTCCATTGTGATATTTAGTAAATAAACATTGATCAATACTCAATTGTTTTAAACCAATATTTTTTAAATAACTTGATATTTCTTTATACCATTGTCTTCCGGCTTGTTTCAAACCATATAAAGCCTTATTTAATATCCGATATTTTCCAGAATTATAATTTTTATCTCCTTCTGGTATCTCCACGTATATTTCTTCTTCTAATTTGGCATTTAAATAAGCTGCCTTTATATTCATTTGTCTTAAGTTCCATTTGTATTGTGATGCAATGGCAATTGTAATTCTTAAACTATCTGCTTCAATTGTTGGTGAATACGTTGATGTATAGTTAACACCTTTTCTTTGTTTAAATCCACGAGCAACTAATCTTGCTCTTTTAACACCATTATCTTTAGTAATAAATACCCATCTAGTATCAATTAAAGTAGTATCTTTAGGAATATTATTAACTATTCTCATTACTTTTTGTTCATACATATTATTGATTTCTTTTTTAATTGCATCTTTCCATTTATTTGAATCGTTAGAATTTATTGCTTCATCATAACTCTTGGGATTAACTGTTTTAATTAGTAATACTTTGTTTTTCTTTATTGTTAATTGTTCATTATCATTTGTATTTTCTTTTTCATTTAAATCAATGAATTTTCTTTTGTTATTATTTTTATGAGTATCGGTATTTTCCATTTCATTATTTTCTAAATTATTTTTGTTATTATCTTGAATATTTATAGCCATATCATTATTATTAAAATTATTTAAATTGTTGTTTGAACTTTTATCAATTAATATATCAGAGTTTTGATTTGTGTTTAAGTTTTCATGTTTTTTATTCAAATTCATATTATTATTAATATTGTTATTAATGTTATTGTTGTTATTGTTTAATATAATTTTATTATTGCCATTAATAATTTCTTGGTTGTTATTATTTGAATTATTTGAATTATTTAATTGATCATAACTGCCTTTTTCCCCCTCAATTGAATAATTCGAAGGAAAAATAGAATTAATATATTCTTCTGATAGAAAGGTAGTATTAATAGTTCCAGGAATATTTTCCAAGAAATAAACGTCTCTAGCTGATACAATACAGTTAGAAGATAAATCTAAAATACGATAACCAGTAGAGTCCGAAGAATAACCAAGAAAAATTCCAGGTCTAGAATTATTTTCAAATTTATTCTTTTTATGATTATTATAGAAATATACTCTGCAACCAAAAAACACGTAAGTGTGAAATATCAATAGGTTTGTTGAAGAAAACTTCATCTGGGATTTTTGAATTATTACCTTGATGAGGATTAAGGTTATATAAACGACATGCGCATAGAATAGCAGAATCCCAAAAATTAAGAGGTAACTTGGCAGAATTAAGTAGAGTGGTTGCACAATTATTAAGAGTTTGATTAATTCTTTCTGAACGACCATTTTGTTGTGGGTAGCCAGGAGTTGAATGAATTAATTTTATACCATTTTCGGAAAGGTACTTGTTGAAATTTTCATTTGTGTATTCTGTTCCATTGTCGGTTTTTAAAGTTTTAATTGTAAATTCAGTAGTATTATTCATTAATTTTTGAAATTTAATAAATGCGTTATAAACATCAGATTTATTTTTTAAAAGGTAAATCCAGCATTTTCTACTATAGTCATCCATAAAAGTTACGTAGTAATTGAAATCGTTATAGGATGTTTTTAATTTACTAACTACATCGGAGTGTACAAGTTGTAGTGGTTGTGTGGTACTGTTTTCAATTGCATAAAATGGTTTTCTTCTCATTTTGCTGATTTTACATTGAGTGCAGTCCTTTTTGTTGTGAATACACGTGTGGTTTAAAACAAAATTTTCAATATCTTTATTATTGTTGAAGTGACCTAATCGTGCATGCCAAAGATCATAATCGAAATTGCTAATATCAATATATAAAGATTTATACATTTTAAAGGGAGTAGTGTATAATGAGAAGAGATTTTCTTTGTCGGCATAAATTTTCGCAACTGGTTTATTGTTTTTGAATAATTGAAGTCTATCCTTATTTAAATATTCATCAAAATCGATAATAATGGTAAAATTATTTCTGACAAGATAATGTGTTGAAATTAAGTTATTTTTGATGTTTGGTGCATAGTGGACTTTTGAGAGTTTGAAATCGAAATTTTTAATAGCACCATTATATGTTCCTACCTTTACAATTTTGTCAGATTTTCCGTCAGGATAGGTGATAAATTTGTTGTTGACAGTTTTGGTATCATCTAAGTCTTTTTCTTCTTTTGTTAAATTTAATGAGGTACCGCTGTCAATAATCCATCTTGTTGGTTCTTTCTTTTGATTAAATGTAGGAGTATCGTTGTGAACAGCATTAACATTAATATTTCCTGAAAATCCAGTGAAAATTTCATCTTCGCTAGGTTCATCAGAATCTTCTAAATCAGTAGTATTTTTAATTCCTTCTATATTATTGGAACGATAATTTTTATATATTTAATTTTATTTATTTATTAATATATATTTTATAAATAAGTCTGAATTTTAATTATAAGTAATGAGTAAAATATAAAGTTAAGTTTTAATCATATGAATTCATGATTTATATTAATTAATGTATAAAAGTAAGAAATGTTTTATTTACATAAAAGAATGTTATTAACATAAATAATGTTTTTCATAAAATAAAAATATTTACATGATAAAGTTTAAATTAATATATTTCGATACGCTTACCGGACTTCTCTGTCTATACAATTGATTTTGTTGTAAACTCTTCCCCTGGCCCAGGCATTGTCTCACCGGAAACATTTAATTTCAATAAATTGCATTTGAAAAGTTTTATTTGGCAAAATTTTTTTTAAAAGTTAATAAATAAATAAATAAATAAATAAATTAAAAAATAAATTTTTTAAAAAAATAAATATACATTAGACTTAAAAAAAAATAAAATATTTTATCACACGTTTTAAACATTTTATAATTTTTTAATAATTATATATATATATATATATAATAAATATTAATGATTTAAAATTAAAAAATAATATTTAAATAATTAATTAATATATAGTTATGTATAAATCCTTTTTTAAAACTATTTCATTTTTTTAATATTTAATATTAAAATATTTAAAAATTTTATTTTTCAAATAATAAATAATTAATATTTATTATTATTATTAAATTTTATTATTATAATTATTATTTTTATTTAGTGATTATGAAAAGAAAAATTCTAAAATTATTAAATTTTATTATTATAATTATTATTTTTATTTAGTGATTATGAAAAGAAAAATAATTCTAAAATTATGAAAATAAAAAAATAAAAAACATCTATATAATTAATTAATATTAATATTTTTTTTATTTGTTAATATTTCTAACACTTTAAGAATCCCATTGTGTAAGCCTTGTCTGAGAGCTCCTCTGGGATGGCAAGGACGCCACCTATAGTGGGCTCTGCTTTCCCTTTGAGGATCGCGTAAGCTGCTTCTATATGGGGTTTATTTGCTTATGGGGAGTTGAGAGCGCCGACTCCGTACCGGTATGGCATTTAATCATACACCACCCATATTAACATATGGGGGAGACAATAAAAGTCTTCAGTCTATAAGAACAAAAAAAAATTTTTTTTATTTAATAAAATTTAATAAATTTATTATTTATTTAATATTTATTTATCTATTTATTAAAAATGTTAAATATCACAGTTATGTGTTTAATTACATTGTACATTATACTACATTATTAAGTGTAAAATATTTTTTTATTCGATAATATAATGCAGTGTAACGTTAAATGTTACCAATAATGTTAGACTAGAAAATAAATATAAATAACATGTAATAACATATTCTTAAATGAATAAGGTCTTTCTAAATGTAAAAGCAATAAATAAATAAATAAATAAATAAATAAATAAATAAATAAACACATAATAAAATATAAATATCATTTCTGAATTTAAGTGTTATATTTAACAGATTAAGAGTCTCATGACTCAATAATTCATTAACAATTGCTGATATCAAAATCTAATATATTAAATATTAAACATTCATTAAATATTAAAATAAAGAAATATTGGCAGCCACATTAAAATGACTAAATCAGATAATTCAACAGTTACGGGGAGTTCTTCAAAAACTTCTTCAAAGACAACAAAGACTACAAATACATCGAGTACAACAATGAATGATACTCTTGTCGAAGTAGAACCTCCAAATATTCAAACCAACACAATTAATAAATTTCACATTCAAAACTTTAGAATTACAAATGAAAACTTTCACAAATGGCATTCAGACTTAAAATTATTCCTTGATTCTGAAGAATTGGGTGATTATATATCAAAGAATATCAAAGATATAAACACAAATAAAAAACATTTAAAATATGACAGTACAGTCAGAATTATAATATTAAACAGCCTCGACGAATATACAAAAAGCTTATTAAATAATTGTACAAGTGCCTACTTAATGATAAAGGAATTAAAGGAAAGATTTTCAGAAACAGGCCCTTCAAGATTATTTGAAATTGAAATGAAGATAAAAAAGCTAGAAATCGAAAACGATGACTTTAAACTGTATTTAGATAATCTTAACTCATTATTTACAGAATACAATAACGAGGCAAAATCTCAAAATAAGCCAGAACTAAGTGAAGAAACAAAAGTCTTGTATTCTTTAGAGGAACTAAATAAAGTCGGCATCGCATATTCATTCACATTTCTATATGTTGAAAAGACATTTAAGGATTTAAAAGAAGACATAACAAAACTAAGTACCATAATTAAGAAAAGTAAAAGTATTAAACGAGTAGAAATCAAGGAAACATATCAACACGAAGATCAAATTAATAGAGTCCGAAATGGGAAACTCCCATATAATTTTAATAAAGAAGCAAATTCCAACGAATACTGTCAATATTGCCATAAAAATGGGCACACTACTGATAACTGTTTCTTCAATCCATCGAATTCACCAAATAATAACTATAGAGGAGAAAAGAAAAATATTAATAATAAGTCAAGAAACAAAATTAAAATTAAAAGAACATCTTTAAACAGGAAAGGTAGTAAAAGAAACTTCAAATCTTATAACGTTAATTATGAAGAACAAAACAATTCGAATTCAGATTCAGATCCTTCATTCGACTTCTGCTTCAATATAAAAACTAATTGTGTAAAAGATAATTTTAATAACAGTTCAATAACTTCCAGGAACATAAGGGTAAATAAAGTAACTACCGAAATCTTAAAAGAAGAAAATAATATTATGGAAGATAACAATATAGAATCATGGATCATTGATAGTGGAACAGGGATTAATTTATCTAAGAATATAAAAATACTATCAAACATTGAAGAAGTTGCTAATAGAGGAATTACATACCCAAACGGACAATCCGATAGAATATACAAAAAGGGTATGTACAAAGGGATGTATAAAAATAATAATTTTTCTATTGGAGAAGTATTTTATGCTCCAAACATACAAAATAATTTAATTTCCACTCATTACCTATGTAAAAAAGGCTTCAAATTAGTAATGGATATGCATAACAATAAAGAAAGACTCCAAATATTTAAAAATAATAAACTAATTACTACCGTTTATACAAATGATGAAAACCTCTTTACTTTAAATACAAGCTCAATGAAAAATAAAGATTATAATATAAACAATGTCGATTTAAAATTATGGCATGCTAGATTAGGCCACTATTACAATCAAAATCTTCAAAAATTTCTAGAAAACAACAACATTAAGGAAGAAAAGAATGATAATATAAATTGTGAAGATTGCAAAATAAGTAAACTCAAGAAAAAACCATTCAACAAAACAATCAACAAAAGTTCCTCACCATTACAAGTCGTTCATTCTGATATCGTCGGACCACTAAAGCCTTCACCATCATTTAGTGGATACAAATATTATATAACATTCATAGATGATTTCAGTAGAAAATGTTGGGTCTACTTACTGAAACACAAATCTGAAGCAGTACAAAAATTTATTGAGTTTCATAAACTTATGAAAAATACTTGTAATTACAATATAAAAGAAGTAAGATCTGATAACGGTTTAGAATATAACAATTCTAATTTTATAAATTATCTTAAAAATAATGGAATTATATTCAATCATTCAACACCAGGTAATCCCCAACAAAATGGTCGCGCTGAAAGAATTAATCAAACATTAGATAACTGCGCGAAAACACTACTTAGTGCAGCTAAATTATCACCTATTTTATGGGATGAAGCTATTAAATGTGCATGTATATTGTATAATTTAAATCCGCATCAAGGAATTAATTTTAAATCCCGAACGAGGTATTTTTTAATAAGAAAATTGATATATCTAAACTTAAAGTGTTTGGATGTAAAGTATTTTTCCTTAATAGATACAAACAAGGAAAATTTGAAAATAATACAAAACCAGGTATTTTCTTAGGATACTCATCAGATTCCCCAGGTTATCGTGTCTGTAACGAATATTGGAATATCCGTGTTTTAAAGAGTGTAACACAATAGGTAAGCACTTTTTAATTAATAAGTAATTTGGTTTTTTAAAATATAGTTTTATTAATTAAGAAATTTAAAAATATTAATTATAAAGATTAATTATTGTAATATTTCGAATTACTTATTAATTAATTCAATAATTAATAAAAACACAATTTTTAAAAAATATTTTTTTTTTTGGCTGCGAAATTCACTCCTATTTATAGTTTTTCAAAATTTAAATCCATAAAAATTTAAAACCATAAAATCATTAAAAAGTTTCATAAAAATTGATTATTTTCGGTTAAAAAGAATCTAAAAGAAATAATGATAAAAGATAAATTAAAATAGAATTTCTATCTGATTTGTTTCTATTAATTTCTAAGAATTTCTTTTGTTAATTTTTTACAGAAATTTATACAGAAACAAATACAGAAACAAATACAGAAATGAAGTATAAAAATTCTTTAAAATTTAAATGATATAAAATTTTAGTAAAGGTGTGAGTTGAACCCTAGTGGTTCAGGCTGAGGTCATAGTGACTAACCACTATGCCAGCATTCTAATTTCTAATTTTTTAAGATTCGTTACAGTGTCCTCGACACTACTTCAAAAACAATAATTATAGTTCGTGACGCATACTTCAATGAAAGTACTCTAGGTTCACTTGGCACATCATTTTTTCATTCCTCAAATCCTTCAGATAAACAAATTGAGGGGGAACAGGACTTACAACATGATTCACAACATCAATTTAGTCAATCTATTTATCATAATGAATTTGAAAGGAATGAAAACAAACCGAATAAAATTAATATTGAAGATAATATTGATTTAATGGATGAATACAATAATGAAAACATGTTAGACAATAATTCAGAAAACGAAATAATTAATGAAGACATAATTAATGAAGACATAATTAATGAAAATAAAATTAATGAAGACATAATCAATGAAAATAAAATTAATGAAGACAAAATTAATGATGATAAAATCAATGAAGATAAAATTAACGAAAATCAAAAATTAGCTGAAAAACAAGAAGAAATACTCAAAAATTCAAATATTGAAGATAATATAAAAGTTTCATCAAACGAAAACCATGCCAAAATCCTACATGATAATAGTAAAAGTAATGAAAATAACACTATTATTAATAGAAATAACGATAATAACATAAAGGGTATAAAAATCACAAAAAATGATTTTTTGAACAAAAATGTGAAAAAAAGTTTTATTAATAAAAAATTTGAATAAAAATTTCAAAAATTTCAAATTTAAGAATAAATTAAAAATTTCAAACCTTAATAATTATAAAAATTTATCTAAATCAAACCTTAATAATTATGAAATTTTAGACCAGAAACTTATTGAGAATAGAATTGAAAGCAATCATAAAAATCTGGCTAATATGAAGATGAATGAAAAATCAAATTTGGAAAATAATAAAATATATGATAATAATAAAATGAATGACTATAATTCAGAGAATGGATCTGAGGACAGTTTTAGTGATCTGGAATCTTTAGATAAAAGAAAACTAAGAAAGAACAAAGAAAAGAACTTTAAATTTAATATTAAAAGAAATAATAAAATTTTCGATAAACTAGTAAACAAAAATGATAAAATTGATAACGAGAAAACAAAAAACTATCGAAAAAGAAAAAGAAAAAATTATCAATTGAATGAAGAAAGAAAAATAAAAGATAGAATATCTACATCAAATAAACCATTTTTTGAAAGGAAAACAGACTCAGATGAAAACGAAAGACGCAAGAGAAATAGAGTCAATAACATTAATACATTAATTCCCAAGAATTATGAAGAAGCTATGAATTCAGAAAATGCGGACAAATGGAAAGACGCAATTAACAAAGAATTACAAAATTTATATGGAAATAATGTAATGAAAATTGTTGAAAATAAAAATATCCCAAAAGGCATTAAGCCACTCGACGTTAAATGGGTTTTTACCATAAAAGATAATGGTATATATAAAGCTAGATTGGTCGTCAAAGGTTTTCGACAAATTAAAGGAGTTGATTATAACTGCACCTATTCTCCTACAATAGAAATGGATAGTTTTAGATTAACTATTGCTATTGCATCTATATATATAAATGGGATTTAAGACAAATCGATATTAAAGCTGCATATTTGAACGCTAAATTAGATGAGAAAATTTATGTACAAATTCCAATCGGTGATAAAAATTTCAATTGCGGAAAATCAGGATTATTACGAAAGGCTCTCTATGGACTCAAACAAGCTGGAAGACAATGGTTTTACGAAATCTCCGGTTTTCTTAAGAAAATTGGGTTAATTCAATATAATACAGATAGTTGTTTATTTGGTAAATATAAAAATAATAAATTATGCTTATTACTAACACTCTATGTTGATGATATACTAATTGCAGGAGAGAATAAAGAAATTACCAAAGTTGTTTCAAAGATAAAACGTAAATACAAAGTCTCCACAGATAAATCAGCAAACAAAATTATTGGAATCAATATAGTTAAAACAAATAAAGGCTACAAAATTAATCAAAAAGATTATATTGAAAAAATGTTAACTAACTACAACATAAACAATACTAAAATAACTAGAATACCATGTATTAATGCAAAATTAGAAGATAGAGAAAACTCTGAGAAAATTAACAAAACTGATTATAAAAGATTGATTGGATCTCTATTATATGTATCAACAAAAACAAGACCTGACATAGCATTTGCAGTAAATCAAGCTGCAAGATTTTCTGAGAATCCAACAAGAGCTGATTTGAATGCAGGTATACAAATACTAAAATACCTTAAAAGTACCAAGGACTATTCAATTCATTATAACGGAAAGAAAATTTTAAGAGCTTATTGTGATGCAGATTTCGCTGGTGATGAGGTTAAAAGAAGATCCACTTCAGGATATATTTTTGTATTAGGAAATAGCCCAATATCATGGAAATCAATTACACAGAAAAATATAGCCTTATCAACTACAGAAGCCGAATACTCAAGCTTAATAGAATGTACCAAACAAGCTATATGGATAAGAAGATTAGTTAATGAAATATTTAACAAAAACATTAGAATTAATATTAGAATAGATAATAAACCATGTAAGGATATAGCTGAAAATGAAAACCAAAAGGGACGATGCAAATATATGGATATAAAATACAAATATGTTCAAGATGAAATTATGAAAAATGAAATTAAATTAACACTCATTGGTTCTAACTCAATGATGGCAGATCCATTAACCAAAAGTATTTCTGGACCCAAGCTTAAATATTTCTCAGACTTCATCATGGAAATGTAGAAAATGCCAATGTAGGGGGAATGTTAAATATCACAGTTATGTGTTTAATTACATTGTACATTATACTACATTATTAAGTGTAAAATATTTTTTTATTCGATAATATAATGCAGTGTAACGTTAAATGTTACCAATAATGTTAGACTAGAAAATAAATATAAATAACGTGTAATAACATATTCTTAAATGAATAAGGTCTTTCTAAATGTAAAAGCAATAAATAAATAAATAAATAAATAAATAAATAAACACATAATAAAATATAAATATCATTTCTGAATTTAAGTGTTATATTTAACAAAAAATTTACGAAATGCACCTTTTTGAAATGAAATTTTTTATTTGAATTTTGCGAAATGCAACTTTTTGAAATTTCCCATAACAAAGATTGTATAATTAATAATAATAATCAGAAGATTGTATATTTAATAATATTAATAAAAAGATTATATATTTAATAATAATAATAAATAATAATAATAATAATAATAAAAAGATTGTATATTTAATAATAATAATAATAATAATAATAATAATAATAAAAAGATTGTATATTTAATAATAATAATAATAATAATAATAATAAAAAGATTGTATATTTAATAATAATAATAATAATAAAAAGATTGTATATTTAATAATAATAATAATAATAATAAAAAGATTGTATATTTAATAATAATAATAATAATAAAAAGATTGTATATTTAATAATAATAATAATAATAATAATAAAAAGGTTGTATATTTAATAATAATAATAATAATAATAAAAAGATTGTATATTTAATAATAATAATAATAATAATAAAAAGATTGTATATTTAATAATAATAATAATAATAATAAAAAGATTGTATATTTAATAATAATAATAATAATAATAATAAAAAGGTTGTATATTTAATAATAATAATAATAATAAAAAGATTGTATATTTAATAATAATAATAATAATAATAATAAAAAGGTTGTATATTTAATAATAATAATAATAATAATAATAATAAAAAGATTGTATATTTAATAATAATAATAATAATAATAATAATAAAAGATTGTATATTTAATAATAATAATAAAAATATTGTATATTTAATAATAATAATAGAAAGATTGTATATTTAATAATAATAATAATAATAAAAAGATTGTATATTTAATAATAATAATAATAATAAAAAGATTGTATATTTAATAATAATAATAATAAAAAGATTTTATATTTAATAATAATAATAATAATAATAATAATAATAATAATAATAATAAAAAGATTGTATATTTAATAATAATAATAATAAAAAGATTTTATATTTAATAATAATAATAATAATAATAATAATAATAATAATAATAATAAAAAGATTGTATATTTAATAATAATAATAATAAAAAGATTTTATATTTAATAATAATAATAATAATAATAATAATAATAATAATAATAATAAAAAGATTGTATATTTAATAATAATAATAATAATAATAATAATAAAAAGATTGTATATTTAATAATAATAATAATAATAATAATAAAAAGATTGTATATTTAATAATAATAATAATAATAAAAAGATTGTATATTTAATAATAATAATAATAATAATAATAAAAAGATTGTATATTTAATAATAATAATAAAAAGATTGTATATTTAATAATAATAATAATAATAATAAAAAGATTGTATATTTAATAATAATAAAAAGATTGTATATTTAATAATAATAATAATAATAAAAAGATTGTATATTTAATAATAATAATAATAATAATAAAAAGATTGTATATTTAATAATAATAATAAAAAGATTGTATATTTAATAATAATAATAATAATAATAAAAAGATTGTATATTTAATAATAATAAAAAGATTGTATATTTAATAATAATAATAATGATAAAAAGATTGTATATTTAATAATAATAATAATAATAATAATAATAATAATAATAATAATAATAATAATAAAATTGTATATTTAATAATAATAATAATAATAATAATAATAATAATAATAAAAAGATTGTATATTTAATAATAATAATAATAATAATAATAATAATAATAATAATAATAAAAAGATTGTATATTTAATAATAATAATAATAATAATAATAATAATAATAATATTAATAATAACGATAACAACAACAACAACAACAACAACAACAACAACAACAACAATAATAATAATAATAATAATAATAATAATAATAATAATAATAATAATAATAATAATAATAATAATAATAATAATAATAATAATAATAATAATAATAATAATAATAATAATAATAATAATAATAATAATAATAATAATAATAAAATACTTAATTAAATTTGTTATTTACATGCATTTCACTTCTTTCTTTTAAATAGTCGTCAATATCTAAATCAACGAATTACAAATTGATTTAGATATTGACGACTATTTAAAAGAAAGAAGTGAAATGCATGTAAATAACAAATTTAATTAAGTATTCAGCAGCCTGTTTGTTGATTCAATTTAATTAATTAATAATAATAATAAACCTCAATATTTTCATTCAACTTCATTCACTGATTCGACTACACTCACTCTCGGGTGATCTTGAGCCTCTACGCAGCTTCACTACGTTACATGCTCGATCTCTCACTCCCCTTCTTTCGCTTCGTCTTCATTTAAACGTTCATTTGTTTCATTCAATATTTTCAGTTTTTTGAATATTTAAAACCATATGCATTTTATACCAAATAATATGCTAAAAACACTATACATGTAAATCACGTGACATTCAATTAATTATATTATTATTTCATTTTTATTTTTATTTTTATTTTATTTTTATATTATTTAAATCATACCATTTTATATTTATTAATATAAACAATATTGTTTTATGCTATATATGTGCTAAAAACCTATATGTTTATTAACGATCTAGAACGTGTGTAATTCAATGAACAATATAGCTATGATTGTATATAAACCATATATGTTTTGAATGTTCAATTAACGATACAGCTTTGATATTCAATTAACAATATAGCTAAGTTGTTCAATAAACCATATAGCTATATCATTTATATATAAACAATATAGCCTTATTTTTAATTAAACCATATAGCTTTTGTAATTAATTAAACAATATAGCTATATCATTTATATATAAACAATATAGTTTTATAGTTAATTGAACAATATAGCTGTTATGCTTATATAAACCATATAGCTGATATGTTATATATTAGCAATATATGCATATGTTCAATTAATTAAAATCACAGCTTTTAAGTATATTAATAATAATATAAGCATATATTGCTAATATATATATATTTATGCTATGTTTATGCTAAAACTATGCATATATATGATTATGATTTTTATTTTATTTTATTATATTTTATTTTATTTTATTTTATTTTTTTTTATTAATTTTTTTGATGAATTTGCATGTTGTTTTAGCATAGTTTTAGCATCAAAACCCTATGTTGTTCATTAATATATATATATGTTCCAGAATGTTGATATATTGTATTTGTATGCCATTTAGCATCAATGTTCATCAAAATATATATATAAACTATGTTGTTTAAGTTGATACTAGTTTGAACAATAAAATGCATATATGCATACAAATACAATCAAACAACCTATATTGGTTATATATTAATATATATGATAAATCATAATTGTTTCGATTTTGAATGCTTAAACAACAAATATACTATGATTGTATATGATTAACGATATATGTTTTGCATTGTTTTATTGATAAATATAGCTAGTTTGTATTAAAAAGGCATTCAAAATCAGCATACAGCAATATTCATATAATAATAATATTTAATAATAATATAGCAATATTGTTTATATTTATAATATAACAACAATAGTTTATATAAAATATTATCAATAATTGTTTATATTTAATATATTAGCAATAATCGTTTATATTTAATATATATGAACAATATAGGTTAGTTATGCAAAACCTAGCTAGTTGAACAACATATGCATCTGATCGTTCAATATACTAAAATATATGTTCATATATCCTCAAACTAGCTAGGTTTGCAAATGCTAAAAACACTATCATTTATATTAATTTATAGTTGTTTTATTGTTCATTGAATTTCTGGAACCGTGTATAAATAAATAAACAACATAGCTATGTTATTCAATTAACAACAATGCATTAATAATAATAATCATAATAATAATACTAATAATAAAAAGATTGTGTATTTAATAATAATAATAATGGTAATAATAATAATAATAATAATAATAATAATAATAATAATTATATAAAAAGATTATATACCATTATTTTCATTATTTTTGCTATAAAAGAAAATCTTCTCTCTCTCTCTCTCTATATATATATATATATACATATTACTAAAATAAGCGGTAAAGTTGTCTAATAGATAATTCCTTTAAATCATGTTAAAAAAAAAAAAAAAAAAAAAAAAAAAATTAAAAGATTTTTTAAATTTATAACTATTGTGGTGAAAGACTATGTGAAATTTTGCTAAATTTTTAATTTGAGTTCATTCTGACAAAGAATGATTGAAATTTTTTTTGTAGTATAATTGTAAAACTACTGTTTGAATAAAAATTTAATAATCTGTAGTTGAAAATTTTTTACTGAAAATTTTTTTTACAATAATTTATTTTTAAACTATTTTTACTGAATGAAACTAATGTTAACTTATTGATAAATGTTAAAATTATGTAAATAAATTGATTAAATAATTAAATGTAGAATTGAATAAAATCATAAAAAAAAAGTATATATATATAAAAAAAAAGAAACATGAAATAGGAAAAAAACTATATGAATATAACATATTTATGAAAAAAGAAAAGAAGAAGAAAAAAAAAAGGATACAATAATATAAATTATAAATAATATAGTAAAAAAGAGACACTCACAAAAAAACAAAAAAATAAAAAAACAAAAAAAGTAAAATAAAAAAAAAAAAAGGAAAAAAAAAGAGGAAAATAATGAATAAAACTTTAAAAAGTACAATACTTAACCTGACATGGCCATTACAATAACGAAATGTAAAGAATATATATATAATATAGAAGATAAAAAAAAAAATATAATATAATAATATAATAATATAATATATATATATGTTAAAGTTCAACATAACATTTAAACTTATGTACATTAAAGTATTATAAATATTTATAATATTTGATTTAAGTAATAATTTGTATGTAAAATATAAAAAGAAATTTTTTTTATGAAATTAATATTTTGAGTCTTTTAAATACATTATTAAATCATATAAATTAATAAATAATAAATAAATTTAATTGAATAATAATACATTTTGTTGTGTACATATCATATCTTATATTGACTCCTTAATAGATTAAGAGTCTCATATATCAAGAGACTTATTATTAATTTTAATTTTTAAAACGTTTTAATGGTTTTAATGACTTTACAATATAATTAATTATTTTTTTTATATATTAATGTTTCAAAGAATGGCTAAAAGAAAGAATAACAAAAATAATCATATTGAAGAGAGTTCGAGTTCATCGAATCCAACTGATAATAAGGACAACGAATCGATTTCTTCATATGAAGATGATGAATCCATTGATAAAAGGATTATCATAAATAAATATTATTGAAATTTAACTAAACCTATTTTTGAAATTAAAGATTTCATATTAAATAAAGAAAATTTCTTAGATTGGTATGAGCCTTTAAAGAGACATCTCATTGCCAATGATTTAGATATTTATATTGAAAAAGAAATTCAATATTCAAATATGAACAGAGGTCAAATAAAATAGGACAATGCGATTCAATCTATCATAATAAATAGTTTAGAAAAATCAAACCAAGAATATTTACAAGGATATATATATATGCTTATAGTATGATTGATAGATTAAAAAACCGTTTCTATCAATCTGGCCAAGCACTATTAAATATTCTTGAATATAAAATTATTAATCTTAAGTTAATAAACAATGACTATATTCAATATATTTATGAGTTAAACAATCTTTTCGAACAACATAAATTTGAATCCAATAAACTAAAAAGAATTCCTTTTGATGAGGAAACTAAACTTTTATTTGCAGTAAATGAATTAGATAGAATTGGTATAAATTCACCACCAATTTATAGTTATAAAACTTTTGATGATCTTATTAAAGAATTAAACAAAGGGCATGACTTTTTTGAAAAAGCCGAAATTTTAAGGTCAAAAACTATCATTGTAAACGATTCAAATGTCAATAATATAAATAGAAATAAACCAAATAATAATAAAAATTATAATTCTAATAAAATTCGTAACGAATATTATTGTCATATATGCAAAATAAAAGGTCACTCTACTGATCATTGTAAATATAATCTTTTAATTAGAGAAAATAATAAATCAGTTGATATTTCTCACCTTAAAGTTTTTGGATGTAAAGCATTTTTCTATAACCATCACAATACGAATAAATTTGACAATAACTCTAAACCTGGTATATTTTTAGGATATGCACCTGACTCTCTTGGCTACAAAATTTTAGATATTTCTACTAACTCTATAGTTACTTCAAGAGATGTTTATTTTACGGAAGATATGCCTGGAACTATAAATACTACATTCTTTTGTGACAAATATATTGATTCTATTATTAATTTTAAGGATTCTATAATTGAGGGGGAAAGTATTAATGATAATAATAATATTCATTCACAATTAAATAATCCTTTAAATAATAATAATAATAATAATAATAATAATAATAATAATAATAATAATAATAATAATAATAATAATAATAATAATAATAATAATAATAATAATAATAATAATAATAATATAATAATAATAATAATAATAATAATAATAATAATAATAATAATAATAATAATTATAATAATAATAATAATAATTATAATAATAATAATAATAATAATAATAATAATAATAATTATAATAATAATAATAATAATAATAATAATAATAATAATAATTATAATAATAATAATAATAATAATAATAATAATAATAATAATAATAATAATAATAATAATAATACTAATAATAAAAAGATTGTGTATTTAATAATAATAATAATAATAATAATAATAATAATAATAATAATAATAATAATAATAATAATAATAATAATAATAATAGTAATAATAATAATAATAATAATAATAATAATACTAATAATAAAAAGATTGTATATTTAATAATAATAATAATAATAATAATAATAATAATAATAATAATAATAATAATAATAATAATAATAATAATAATAGTAATAATAATAATAATAATAATAATAATAATAATAATAATAATAATAATAATAATTATGATAATTACAAAGATATTTATAATAAGGACAATAATAATAATTATGATAATTACAAAGATATTTATAATAAGGACAATAATAATAATTATGATAATTACAAAGATATTTATAATAAGGACAATAATAATAATTATGATAATTACAAAGATATTTATAATAAGGACAATAATAATAATTATGATAATTACAAAGATATTTATAATAAGGACAATAATAATAATTATGATAATTACAAAGATATTTATAATAAGGACAATAATAATAATTATGATAATTACAAAGATATTTATAATAAGGACAATAATAATAATTATGATAATTACAAAGATATTTATAATAAGGACAATAATAATAATTATGATAATTACAAAGATATTTATAATAAGGACAATAATAATAATTATGATAATTACAAAGATATTTATAATAAGGACAATAATAATAATTATGATAATTACAAAGATATTTATAATAAGGACAATAATAATAATTATGATAATTACAAAGATATTTATAATAAGGACAATAATAATAATTATGATAATTACAAAGATATTTATAATAACAACAATAATAATAATTATGATAATTACAAAGATATTTGTAATAATGACAATAATGGTGGTAAAATTATTAATAATAATAATGAAACTAAAATAGAAGAAAATGAATATAATAGTGAATCTGATAATGAATTTTTAAATGAAAGAAAACTTAAATATATAAACAAGAAAAGATCACATAACAATAATTCAGATGATTCAGATGAAGAAAATTTAACTTCCAGAAAAGAAAAATTACAATCAGAAAGTAACAAAAGATTTAAAATTTTAAATATTAAAACAAATATCCCGACAACGTATCAACAAGCTATTAATTCACCAGAAAGTGAAGAATGGAAAGAAGCAATAGATGATGAATTAAAAAATATGTACAACAACAATGTTATGAAAGTGGTAAAAAACATACCAGCTGACGCGAATATATTCGGTACTAAATGGGTCTTTGCCGAAAAGGATAATAAGAAGAAAAAGGCAAGATTAGTGGCTCTTGGTTGTCAGCAAGTTGCTGGAGAAGATTTTATAGAGACATACTCCCCAACAGTACAAGCAGACAGTCTAAGACTTACGATCGCTATTGCATCAAAGTTCAACTGGGATTAGAAACATTTGGAAATAAAAGCTGATTACTTGAATGCAGATTTGGAAGAAAAGATTTATACAAAGATTCCTTATGGTGATAAAAATTTTAATACTAATAAATTCTGGCTACTTAAAAAAGCTCTTTATGGTTTAAAACAAGCTGTAGGAATGGGGTATAATGAAATATCACATTACTTAGTAAGTATAGGTTTTAGAAAATACAAAACTGACAAATGTCTCTTTGGGAAATTTAATAAAAATAATATATTAACATGTTTACTAACATTATATGTAGATGATATTTTAATAACAGAAATTAAAAATGAAATAAACTATACAGTAAACAAATTAAAAGATAAATATAAAATTTCTAAAGATTTTAATGCGATTAAAATAATAGGTATAAATATTTATAAAACAAATGATGATTATAAAATAAATCAGATAGATTATATTAATAAAATAATAGAAAATATATAATATGAAAAAAACAAAACAAATAAAAACACCATGCAGGAAAATTACAGAATATGAAAGAAATAATTCAAATTTAATAGATCCAAAAGAATATAAATCTTTACTTGGTGCGTTACTATATATCGCTGTAAAGTCAAGGCCTGATATAATGTTTTCTGTAAGCTTCACTTACAGAAAACATTATATGTGAAAATCCAACAGAAGCTGATTATAAAAATTTAATGAGCATCTTACAATATTTAAAAGGTACAAAAAATAAATCTATACATTATAATAAAAATAATAAGTTTATTGGATACTCAGATTCAGATTTTGCTAACGATGAAAAGACGAGAAGATCTAAAAGTGGATATATATATTTTACTTGGAAAAATCCCTACTTCATGGAAATCTCAGTTACAGAAAAACGTAACTTTATCTACTGCTGAAGCTGAATTTGTTAGTTTAACTGAATGTACTAAACAAGCTTTATGGTTCAAAAATTTATTTAAGGAAATATTTAATCAAGTTATAAAATTTAAAATTATGGTAGATAATAAAGCATGCATTGCAATTGCTCAAGATACAAATTCTAAATGAAGATGTAAGTATATGGACTTAAGATATAAATTTATTTAAGAAGTAATTATGAAAAACGAAATTGAATTAGAATACATTAATACTGAAAACATGTTAGCTGATCCATTAACTAAAAATATCTCAGGAGTACAAATGACAAAATTTACAAATTTAATTTTCAAATATTTCTTTAATTGTATATATTTTTTTTAAAAATAAATAAAAAAAAAAAAAAAAAAAAAAAAAAAAAAAAAAAAAAAAAAAAAAACTTGAATATAATAATTAAAATATTATATAATACTTAATGTAGGGGGAATGTTAAAGTTCAACATAATATTTAAACTTTTGTACATTAAAGTATTATAAATATTTATAATATTTGATTAAGTAATAATTTGTATGTAAAATATAAAAAGAAAATTTTTTATGAAATTAATATTTTGAGTCTTATAAAATATAAATTAATAAATAATAAAATAAATTTAATTGAATAATAATACATTTTGTTGTGTACACATCATATCTTATTTTGACTCCTTAACATAAAATAAAATAAAATTAAATAGTAGAATATGAATATAAAGTATAGATTGAATAAAATAAAATAAAATAAATAGTAGTAATATGAATATAAAGTACAGATTGAATAAAATAAATTAAAATTAAAAAAAAAAAAAAAAATATTTACATTACAAAATATATATATTTAATTTGACTACTTAAATTTGTTTTATTTATTTGAATAATTTGAAAAATGCCCAAACAAAAACAAAAACAAAACAATAGCATAAAAAAAAAAAAAGCACTACTTAAATAATTTAATATATATACATATATTTATTTAAATAATAATTTATTTATATATTTATATATATTTTTTAAAAAAAAGTATATTATAAAAACTACTAAAAACTACCCTACTTGTTTAAAAAAAAATACTAACTACTAAAAAAAAAAAAAAGGTAATATTTTTTTTTTTTTTTTTTTTTTTTTCTTTTTTTAATATATTAAAATAATTGAAATAATAATAATTGAGAGTAAAAAAAAAAAAAAGGTTTACTAATATATCTATTTATTTATAATACAAAATATATTTATTCTTTATATATAATCTAATACTAATATAATAATAATAATAATAATAATAATAAAAAAAAAAAAAAAAAAATAAAATTGATATTTATATTAATTTATATTACGTAGATACTAAAAAAAAAAAATTAAAAATAAATAATTTTTTTTTTTTTTTTTTACTTTTTTTTTTTTTTTTTTTTTTTTTTTTTTTTGGTGGTTGCTAAAAATATTCTATTTTTTAAAATAAAGATATATATATAAAAATACTAAAAAAAAAAGTATGAATAATATGCGTATAGTAATATATAACAATATATATGAGATAACGACTTAAATAATATGTTAAATAAAAATAATAATAATTATATTTTTATCTTTTTTTTTTTTTTTTTTTTTTTTTTTAATTTCATTTTCTCATATATATACATATAATTTTATTTAATAATAAAATTATATAAAAAAAATATTTCAAAATTAAAATATTTTTAAAACCTAAACATTAAAAATATTTTAATTTTTATGTCGTTTTCATTAAAATTTTCTTTTTATCTTCTTAAACAATAAATTCTTCACCATTATAAAGGTTTAAACTGTTTTTTTTTTTTTTTATTTAAATTAGGTTTTTTTTTCCTTTTCTTTCCTTTTTTTTCTATCTTTTCTTTAAAAAAAAAAAAAAGAAATATTATTTATTCTAATTAAAGTAATATTTTTTTTATATTTTATAGTTGATTTATTATTCAATGAGATATATATTATTATAATTACTTTAAGAAAAATAATTAATATTTTGGGTTATCAAGAAAAGAAGGAAATATATATATATAATGGATCAATTGATTTTCCAACTACACAAAATTTGAGATACTCAAAGAAAGGAAAAATATAAAACGTTTTCACCTTTTTTTTTTTAATTAATAATTTTCTTTTCTATATGATATATATTTTTTTTCTGATGATAATTTGATATTTATTATTATGAAAAGAAAAAAGAAAAAAAAAATTTTTTTTTTTATGATTTTAAAATAATCAATGACTACTTTGAGGAGTAGGTGGAGCAGTATGATTACTTGGTGAACGTTGATATGGATGTACTCTTCGTGAAGTTCTTTGAGTAGCAGGTGGATGTGGTTGTGATGAAGAATTTGGATATTGTGGTGGAGTTGGTTGTTGTCTTAAGGAAGACATTAATAAGGAATTGGTTTGTTGATGAATAGATTGAGCTTGTGGAAGTTGATTTTGTGGTCCAGTTTGTGGTGAAGACACTGAAGTTGGTGTAAAGTAACCTGTTGCTGAACCGACCATATTTCCATAAGCTGGTTGATAACCTGCAGTTGGTACATTAGCAGAAGAATATTGATACATATATGGGGAATTAACATGAATTGCATTAGAAGCTAATTGATTATTTGGAGTAGTGGGTTGTTGTTGAGGAGTTTGTTGATAACTTGGTGGTGTAAAGTTTGGATTTTGTAATGGACTAAGATTATTATATGACATTGTTGGAGTTGTTGTAGAATTATAAGATGGTTGTTGGAATATTTTTCTTTCCTCATTGAAAATTTCAGGAGCTTGTTCACCACCAGTATTTTGAACCGGATTTGGTTTTTGAGCTTGAACTTGTGGACTTCCTTCATTATAAATTTGGGATTGAAGAGTAATTTTTTGTTGGGGCATAGTTTGTGGTGATGCTTCTTGAACTGCTGTATTTTTTACAATATTACTTTGTGGTGAAGGAATAGTAGAAGCAGCTGCAGCAACTGGTGAAGGACGATATATTGGTGAAGATTGTACACTTGCACTACCTGAATTAGCTGCTGTAGCTGCTGCAGCACTTGGATAATTCATATTATCAGTAGCAACATCTGGAGCATTTAAACAGGATTGAATAAGAGTTTTACCTTCTGTTTTAGTAATTAAAGGTTGAAGTTTTGTAGTAGCAAAAGTATAAACATGACCAGTTTCAGATGCAACTAATAATAAAACTTGAGTACCAGTTAAAGTGGAGAGCTCATAAGCTTTCTTCATAATACCAGCCTTTCTTTTACTAAATGTAATATGTCTTCTACTTTTATCATCAATGTATTCAATCTTAATTTTTCTTCTACCAGTTCTTTTTTCTTTTGGGCTTTCTTCGACTTCAGAATCATCAATATCTTCTTCTTGTTTGTATTGTTGAGGCTCTTGTGGTATCCTAAGATTCTCTATTTTTTTTTTATTATATATAATATAGAATAATAACATATATCAATTTATATTCTATTACTACATTTTCATCTTAATTATTTCATGATACTTACGTTGATCGTATTCAACTCTATTTATGGTAGACATCTTTAATAATTTTCTTATTCTCTAAGTAATAAAATATATTTCTAACTAATATCTATATTTAATAAAACTATAATTTATAATAGAATAAAAATAATTAAAAATAATTATTATATTAATTAGTTATCATTATATAAATTAAAATTTATTATTAGATTAAAATTTAATAAGTCATTCATATACAAATGCTTTATCTATTTCTATTTTTTTTTTTTTTTTTTTTTTTTGATTATTAATATATTAATATAAAATTAATAATAAACAATTTTTTAATACTTTAATAATCTAATATTTCCTTTTATAGTTTACTAATATATAAACTATATATATTTTATTTTTTATTATTTTCATTAATATAATCTCAGTTCTCCAACAGTGTTTTTAAATAAAACATTTCATATATTATTTATTAATTTTTTTTTTTTTTTAATACACAATATTTTATAATTTTTAATTAAAAGAATATATATTTTATTATATTTTTATATGATAAATAAATAAGTTTTATTTGAATTCTTACTTTTATTTTATTTTATTTTTTTTTTGTTGGATTCAATATCTTCTTTGTTTATTTGTTTTGCTTTTATGTTTAATTACTGACTAGTTTAATTACGGACTACTTAATATCATTTAATAATATCTATTTATATATTATATACCTTGGTCTATCTAAATAATAGTAATAAAAACTTTTTTTTCTCTATATACTTTTATTTATTTTTATTTCTATACAATATTGCTTTTAAAATCAATTTATTTATATATTTCTTCAATTTCTATAAAAGTAAAAAAAATTTATAAGTTATTACAAAAATGAATTTAATAATATATTTAACAAAACATAAAAAGTTTTAGCTTTTATTTTATAAAACTTCCTTTTTAATAATTTTATAATATAATATAATATAATAAAAAAAAAAAAAAAAAAGAACAAAAAAAAAAAACAAAAAAAAAAAAAAATTAAAAAAATTAAAAACAAAAAAAAAAGAGATTATTTATCTTATTTATAAAAAAAAAAAAAGTAAAAAATGAAATAAAATAAAATAATTTTAAAATTTTTCTATTTAATTTGAAATATATTTTAATTTATTTTAAACTTTTTTTCTATTTTATTATTGAATTTATTTTAATATAATTTTTTTTTAAATAGGATAGACCATTTAATTAAAATTTTGTATATTATTTATTGTACTTTAATATATTGGTATTTTGGTGATGTAAAATTATTTGAATATATATATAGTAGAAAGAGATAAAATAATGAAGTATAATACTAATATATCCATTTTTTATGGCAAATTTAAATAAGAATACTTTTTCATTTGAATTGTACATAACTAAGTAGAATGAATAAAAAAAAAAAAAAGGAAGATGTTAAATATATAATATATATGAAATATATTTATATAAATATAATGAACAGGTAATATATATATATAATAAATATATATATAATATATATTTTATTATTAAATATATTGAATATGTCTACTTATTGGTGTATTAATTTAACCTATATTTAATTATTTATTATTTAATTTAATATAAAAGGTAAAAAAAAATTAAAAAAAAAAAAAAAAAAGGCAAATAAATATAATTTTTAAAAAATAAGGAATATTTATAATATATTTAATGTATTACAATATACAAACTTTATTATATAATAAATAAAATGTTCTGAACACAAATTAAATCTTAGTAAATTTCATATATAATAATATATATAAACTTTTTTTATAATTTATATTATTTAATTTCTTTTATTACAACTAAATTATATGTATTACATTTTTAATAAACCTTGATTATTATTATAATATACTATAATATATATTATCAATTGTAAACATAATCAATTGAAATATATTATTTTACTCTATAGTGTAATATATAAAAATATATAATTTTTTGATAATTCATTTATATTAAAATATAGTTTTATAAAATAAAAAAAACTTTATTATTATTAATAATTCAATTTATTAATATATATCAATAAAGTCATCCTTTAAAAAAATTTTAATTTGTTTAAATTGTATTAACTTTATAATGACGATTAAAAGTTAATTATTAAAAAAAAAAAAAAAAAATTAATATTTTTAATAATATAAACATTAAATGTTATAAAATGTAAATAAATTATATATATAAATGATAAATTATTTTAATAGATTATTAATTATCAACATTTTTATCAGCATTTATTATCAACAATATAATTTTGAATATAAAATTTCAACAATTTTAAAAAACATTTTTTTCATTAATATATTATTAAAATTATATAGTTATGTCATTAATATTAAAATAAAAGTAATAGGAGTAGTAATATGTCATTCATTAATAATTTTAACTAATGAATAATCAAAATATATATATATATTTTATTACTACAATAACTGTATATGTAAAAATAATAGTAAAAAAAAAATAATATAGATATATAAATTTATATTTATTTAACATTTATATAGTTAATTCAGTTAAACTAAATAATTAAAAAATAATATTTTATTATTTTTATTGTAATATCATATTTTTATCCATATTACATAAATGTCATTTAAATTAAATTTATATGTTTGTAATGTATATACGGATAAAAAGGACTCCATAGAATTTATGAATAATTCAATATACACAAATTATTATTACATATAAAGAGAAATATATGAAAAGAAAATAATAAAAATTGAATTTTTTTGTTTTTTGATGGTTAAGAAATAAAAAAAAAAAAAAGTTTATATTTCTTATGTATTTTACAATTGATTATTTAAGTTATCGAAAAAATATTTTATTCATGTAAGTAAAATATGTGCTTTAAAACGAACATCCATTTTATAAATATTTTTTAAATGTAGATTCCTATTATCCTTAATTGAAGGTAATTATTCTTTATTGTTTATATATATATTTATTATTTATACTAAATAATTCAAGTAGTATGAAATGTTAAAAAAAATATATATAATAAAAATTAAATATAAATAAATTAATAATTAAAAAAAATCATCGTAAAAAAAAAAATTTTTTTTTAAAAAAAAAAACTTTATTTATTAAAAAGAAAAACATTAAATTAAAATATAAAAAAAATAATTATATTTATTAATATATAAAATATTTCAAAGAAATTATTAGTTCTATTTTTTAATTTGTATTACATTCCTTTTTTTTTTAGAAAAAAATTTAATTAGAAATAAAGTTTAAATAATATAAATTTTATTTTAAATCTATATTTATATATATTAATATTCATACATATATATTGTTAATATATGATTCATTAAAAAATTAGAGTTTAATTTTAATATAATGTAGAAGAAATAAATTTAAAATAATTATATGTTCTTATATTGAAATGATATATATAATATATATTGTATAATATACGGCAACTTTAAAAAATTATATATTATAATAATATGTAATATATTACATTTTATTTTAATTAACTTTAAAAATTAAAAATTTAGAATTCTTATTTCTTATAATAGAATTCCAATTTTCTAAATATCAATTTACAAGTTTTCCTATAATTTATATGATATGATAAATTAATATTTAATAGTAATTTATTATGTTTAAAATATTATCAAATATTATTTAGTTCAATTTATAATACACTTATCTATTCTTCTTTTTACTTATCGACAAAATAACAAAATAAGAATAAATTAGTATTCCACCTCCTTATAAGAATTATTTAAAAAATAATGTGTATTTCGTATGAAAAAAATTATCATTTTTTTATCAATATATTCACTAGCAAAGGTTTTAAAAGTATACTAAATAATAATAATAATTATAATAATATTTATGGAATTAAAGATATATATATGAAGTTTTCCTATATATATATATTTTTTTTATTATTTTATATATATTTTTTATGTTTAAAAAAATATAAAATTAATTCCGATTTGGGACATCAATAATTAATAATAATTGCAAAAAAAAAAAATTAAAAATTAAAAAACTAATAAGAATAAAAAAAAAATTAAAAATGCTAACAATAAGAATAAAAAAAATTAAAAAAAAAATTTGAAAAAAAATTGTATTAATTCATATAAAGGCATATATAATAAATAATAAATGAATGAGAATAATGAAAAAAACTCTTTTGTTTTATTTTTAAAAAAAAAGTAATTATATTATTTAAAGTTAGATAAAAACAATAATAATTATAATAAATTAATATAAATATATATATTAATTTTTTTTTAAATCATTTCAAAATTATTATTATTTATAAATATATTGCTAATGGAATACTAGGAATAACTCTAATATAAAATTATATATATATATATTTTTATTTTTCTAATTTTAAAAGTATGACATGTATTTATTAATTTTTATTATTATGTTTTAATTTTTGTTTTCTTTTTTTATAGTTTTAATGTTTATCATATTAATTAACAGGTATTCATAATATTAAGAAAAACATCATTATATAACTTTATGTTTTTTTTTTTTCTTTTTACTTTGTTTTATTAATTTAATTCAAATAATAGTTATAATATTTAATTTATTCAATATTTTATAATTAAAAAGAAATAATTACAATAAAAAAAATTAATAATAATACAAAATAAAATATTTATTATAGTATTACTATAACTTTCATTATGAAAAAAAAAAAAAAAGTGTACCAAAGAATTATATCAATTTTTGTTTTTTTATTTTTAGTATTCTTTAACTGAAATGTTAAAATTTCGAAATTCTATATATTAAATAATCACTAAAATCGTTATAACATTAATACTTTTTTTTTTTTTTATTATAAATTCTAATAATTAAGTATTAATAACTATTTATCTTTAATAATATAAAATATATTAATTTCATACATATATAAAATTTACTATTAAAGATATCATAAACTTATTATTTATAATAGTTACCATTATTGTACATGGTAGACTAGTTTTTATGGATGTAAATATATATAATGTATATTATTTTATTCAGTTTTGTTGAACAAAAAGTCTCAATTATCTTTGGCATTAATGTCTTTTTTGGGTTTAAATTAAAATATATAAATATAGGCATAATTAAAAATAATAATAATATTAAAAAAATAATTATTTATTTTTATTTAATAAATTATTTATTTATTCATCTATTCATTTTTTTTTTTTTTAAATCAATAAAATAAAAATTAAGATTAATAATGATAATCATTATTTAATTATTATTTATTTTTACTTTTTATTTTTAAATTATTAAACTTCTATTCATATATATAATAATAAATATTCATATATATAAATTTAATACATAATATTATTACTAAAACTTTAAAATTAAATAGTGAAATATTTTATTTGAATAGTATAAAATAAATTGGATTCAATATATTACATTAATATAAATTAAATATATTAAATACATCATAATATATGAAGTTCATATTAAAAAATTATGATTAATTATTACCAATTTTTTTATTATAATTAAATCTTAAAATGTACAACTATTGATGGCTAAAATAATTTATAATAAAAATGAATATATAAAAAGGTATTAAAAAATAAAAATCTCGAAAGAAAATTTTTATAATAAATATTATAATATTAAAAATAAAGCCATAATGTAATTGATAAATAATTAAATAAAATTTCAATATATTATATATGAATAAATTAACAGTTCATGATATAAATTAATAAATAAACATTGCTTTATTATAACTAGTAGTAGTTCATTTTAGTCATTGAAAATATACTATTTATTAATTTTTTTTTTATTTTTATTTGTATAAGGATAGAAAATGATGGAATACAAATAAATTTATAATAATTAATAATAATTAGTTTGTAATATAAATTTTAATGTTTCAAATTCTTTTTTTTTTTTTTTTTATTTTTTATTTATTTATTTTATTAAAAAAAAATGTTTTTGATATTTTTCGAAATAAAATTATTATTAATTTTGTATATTATTAATAAATATTTTTACTTTTAGATTATAAAAAAATAGAAATACAATCGTGTAACCAATGAAATAATTAAATTACCATAATGAGTAAAATTTTTATTAAAAATTTTAAATGATTATACTATTTATAAAATTTTAAAATAAACATATATTTACAATATAGTATAATATATTAAACACAATCAACAATATATATAATTAATATATATAATGCATATTATCAATATATATTTTTATTACATAAAAGAAAAAATTTTTTTATTAATTTTTTTTTAAAAAATATAAAACAATTTGTATTGAAAAAAACATTTGTGAATAAGAACATTTATATTATATAAAATAATATAATATAATAAAAATGTTTAAATGTTATTAATTTTTATTTTTATTTTTATTTATTTTATTTTTTAATTTTGTAGATTTATAATTATGAACTATAAAATAAAAAAAAAATAAATAAATAAATAAAAATAAAATACTATATAATAAATAGTAAATATCGATTTTATCATAAATTCTGATAAATTAAATAAATGAATAAAAATAAAAAGTATTAAAAAATTTTAAGTAAATAAAAAAGTGGTTAATCCAATTTTACTAAAGTAGGTTAATTTTCCCTTATTTTGCTTTTTTTTTTTTTCTATTTCTTTTTTGTTATGATATAATCTTATAATCATTCTAATAGTTTTAATAATATTTTTATTATTTAATTTTTATTTATTTTTTATGTTTGCTTATTTAAAAATAAATTGAAATAAAAATTCATGATATACATCAAGCTGAAATAGAATATATTTTAATAAATTTATATCACTTCTTTTTAATTTTTTTTTTTTTTTTTTAAAGGATTCTGTTCATTAATGATTCATAATTATTATATTAATAGCCATAAATGTTAATTATATCTTTTTCTTAATAAATAAAAATTAAAGAAAAAGATATAATTAACTTACTTAATAAGAATAAGAAGATCTGGATAATTTGATAATAATAAAAATATAAATAAAAATTAAAAAAAAAATAAAAATAGAAATAAAAAAAAGAAAGATTATTTATATATTTAATATTAATTAAAAAATCCAAATATATACAACTATATATATTTATTTATTTTAACTTTTTATGCATTACAATTATTTTATTTTTATTAAAAAAAAATAATTAAACCCTTTTAAAAATTTATTTCTTTATTATTATTATTATTATTATTATTATAATCATTATTATTTTCCTTTTGTTCCTTTTCCGTTTTAGCATATATTCTTTTTTAATGAAGCAAACAAACAAACTAAAATTTCAAGTTATAAAATAAAAAGTATTAAATATTAGTAAATATAGTAAAATTTAAAAGTGAATAAAAAAAGAATACATAAGATGGATAAATTTCATTATTGATTATTAATAGATTAATTTGTATATATATATATATATATATAATAATCCCTGTCATGGCACCTCATTTTTTTTTTTATTTTTTTTTTTTTGTGTTAGATAATTGCAAATATAAATCATATTATGAGGATTTTTAATGTATTGATGAAAAAGAAAAAATTTTCTTTAATTTTGTAATTTATTTATTTATTTATTTATTTATTTATTTTTTTATATATATATCAATTAATAAATTCTATCGGATATTTTTTTAATTAATAATTATTAACAAATGAAAAGGTTTCATATAAAATTTCCAGACGTTCTAGCCAATTTTTGTGTTTATTTCTATTATTTAAAATATTTTTTAATTTATATTAAATTATACAAAAATATATTTGTAATAATTGTAATAATTATTATTATAGACTCAAGATCTATTATAATATTACAAATATTACAACATATATAATTATTGCTTTAAAAATTTGTTTCATTCTTTTTTTTTTTTAATAAAAAAGAATTTATTATATATTAAAAATATTAAAAATATATAAGATTATATATTACCAATTAATTATTTACAAATAGTTCATTTTATATAAAATAAATACAAATTTAAAGTTTAATTATTTATCAATCTAAATTTAGCAACAGGATAATTCTTCCTAAATTAGAAATAAAAAACATTTTTGATGATTTTTTTTTTATGTAAAAATAAAAAGGAAAATAAAAACAATTATGATAAACAAACTTTATAATTAAATTACTTTTTAATATGGTAACATAGAAAAAAAAAAGGTATATAATAAAGATGTGATAATTACCAAAAAATAAATAATAAAAAATAAACGTTCAGTAATTTTAAAATGAAAATTGAAACTTTATTATTTTTTATAAATAAATTTTGTCAGTAATTAAATATGAAAAATATTAAATATATCTAATTAATGAAATTTAGTAATATTTTTTAGTAATTAAATATATATAATAAAATAAAATAAAAAGATTTAACAAATGAATTCATTATAATAAAATATTCAATAATATATCAATATGAAGTTTGAGATTAAATATGTATATTTATTATATAAAATAGAAATATATTATATAAAATTTAAATTTTATATTATATATATACTTTTTTTTTATTTAGAATCAAAATTTTATTTTATATTATATATTTTTTTTATTATTATCAAAATTTTATTTTTAATTGAAATATTACTTCATATTCACAATTTAATTAAATTTAATGTTATTTCAATATATATTTTTTTACTAGAACTTTTAGTATTTTTTCATCTAAAATTCTATGTTACATAGGTATAAATCTTATTAATTAATAAAAGACTTCTATAGTATTCAATTAATATATTAGTTGAATACTATAGAAGTCTTTTAATAAATTTTATTAATAATTAAAATTTAATAAAGAAATTTTTTTGTGAAAGTTTAATATTATACATTAATCTATGTTTAATTTATGTTTTTTTTTTTTTTAATAAATTTGGTTTATATACTTAAAATAAGTTTTTTTTTTTTTTTTTTTAAAAAAAAGAAAAAGTATATTTATTTGTACAATTAAATTACAATTAAGGTTAAATAAGATGTTTTTTTTTTTTTATAAAATTTATTAAACTATTTATATGAATCATAATTCTCTATTAAATATATTGTATTATAGGTCTTTTTTTTTTTGTATTTGTGTATCTGACTTTATTATTTTTTATAAAAAAATTTTTTTTTTGTAATACTGTAATGTATTTTATTTTAAAGTAATATATTAAACAAAAATATATTGGTTAATACGATTAAAATAAATATTATAAAAAAACTATATATAATAAATTTTTTATATTTTTATTATATGACCATTTCACTTTTTTTTTAATTAAAGTAATTAATATTTATCAAAATATAAAAAAAAAAAATTTATATTATTTATGTTAACATTTTTTATATTTTGTATTATTATACAATATTATATATATGAATCATTTTTGTTTATATATATATTCATTCTTTATAATAATGAAATAAATAATATACTATGCTTTTTATTTATTTTATTTTTTTAAATAATAAAATATAATTCTTCCTAATGATATAAATCTAATTTTAATTCATCTTTTGCCATATTATTATTTATATATATATATATATTTTTTTAAAAAAAATAAAAATATATTATATACATATTACTTTTGCTTAAAATAGTAATACTATTAATTGAGTAATATAAATAATTATTTTAAAATAAAAAAAAAATAAATAAATTCATAATTAAAAATGAATAATTTATTAAAAAAAAAATAATAAAAAAAAGAGTGTGACGTGACATTTAAAAAAAAATAGTATAAAAATATCATTAGATTTATATTATTATATATAGATTTATGATAATATATTAATATAATATTATGTACATCTTTTATATATATTTTAATTTTTATTCATAATTAAACAATTTTTTAAAAATTCAAATTTTTTAAATTAATTAATAAAATTTATTATTAATGGAATATATATTAACTTTATTAAATATAATATTTATTATTACTAATGTATTACAAAAAAAGGGGAAAAAATAGAACTTTATTAATTAATAATTCTTATTAGTTTTCCATGATAATGTTTAGTTAAAAGTTTTTGATAGTAGATATAAAATAGATTGAATAGTTTTTATTCATTAGTAAATATTTAAGAAGAATATATCAAAATAAAATTATTCTATTAATCAATTATTCTTTTTTTTTTTTTTTTTTTTTTTTTTTTTTTTTAAAAATAATTACTCTAAAATTAATTACTCTAAAATTAATTAATTATATAATGAATTTTATCAAATTTTGATATATTCTCAATATTAGTAATACTGTAATATAGAACATAAAAGTATTTTTTTTTATGTTCTATAAAAAAAATACAATTATAAATCTAAAAGAATAGAGAAATGAACTATATATATATTTTAATTATATTTTAATTATATTTTAATTATATTTTAATTATATATTTAATAATTTTACTTATTGTAAATGTTTTAATATATACAATTAAATAAAAAAAAAGTATTTAAATATGAATATTCCTAATTATTATTATATATGAAATAAGATTAGTATGAAAAAAAAAAAGAAAAAGAGACAGTTCACATCTTCATAATATATAATAAAAAATAAGAATGAATTAGTAAGGCTTAGAACACGGATAAAACGATGAAATATATAACTTAATTTTATATTAATTTTGGAAGGGACATTACAATTTTATTTATTTTTATTTATATATAATTTATTTTCATTTTTTTATATATCGTTTTTTTTATATCGGGGTTTTTCTATATATATATATATAAAATTGTTTTATGATTTGTTTTATTTAATTCTTAAATATTAAATGATTTTCTATATATCTGACCAATTATAAATACGATTATCATTAAATTATAAATTTTATTTATAATTAAAATAAAAAAAAAAAAAAAAAAAAAAAAGGCATTTTGAAGAGTTTCGAATTTTTATTTATTGAAAAAGTTATTAATTTTTTTTTTATTCTTTTATTTTACTTTGAAAACAATTTTATTCTATTCTAATTTGGAACTTATCAGTTTCTATTTAAAAAAAAAAAAAATTTTTTTTTGATATTTTATTTTTTTTTTGTATATACATTTATATACATTATTAATCATAGTTATTAATTGTTCTTCTATATTTATATATATATATTTTTATGTTTTTTCCCCCATATCATAAATTTATTCAATAAAATAAAAGCATTAGTAAAATAAATATATATTTATTTTATTTAACGATTATATTTCATATTACATAGTATAATGTATATTTATTTTATATCATTTATATATTTTTACTTAAAATAAAAAGTATAAAAAAAAAAAATAAAAATAAAAGTTCTTTTGAAAATGTTTATTAAATATCGATTTATTTAAATTATTTTATTTTTCCTTAATTTCTTTTTTCTTTTGTTTTGAAAGTTTTTTATGATGAAGACATTGGTTATTAAAAATAAAAAGGAAGAATAATTAGAAAGTATTTTAATATATATACTACATATATTAAATTAATCTTTTTTTTTTTTTGTAACTTTTTTTTATAAAAAAAAAAAAAAAAAAAAAGTCCTATGTTTTTTAATATAATAAGATGATTGGGAAAGTAGAAACTAATAATTAAAATATTTATATATATTTATAAATTTAAAGAAATTATGAATTAAATTATATTTAGATTGAATATACTTTATAATAAATCAATGATAGTAAATATAATTTAGTCAAATCTAGAATATCGTATTTATTACATTATTTTTTGATTATTATTCTTTTTAAAAATCTGTTTATTCATATGTTGTTTATTGCCGTTTTTTTTTTTTTTTTTTTTTTTAATTTTTAATTTTATTTATTAATAAAAAGAATCTTATGGAAATATAATATATTAATGATAAAAAAAAAAAAATTATAATTAAAATGAGTACACTTATATATTTATTTATTTTATCTTAACTTATTTTAATTTTTAAGTGTATATAATAAAAATATAAAATGAATAATGAAAAAGAACAAAGCAAATAAAAATAAAAATAAAATGAATTACTTTTATTACTTTAAATTCCATAATTTTAAATAAATAAAAAATTTATTACTTTTAATAAAATAATTTAAACTTCTTAATTCTTTAGTTGCCATATTTTCCTTTTCTTTTTCTTTGGATATTACATAAAACAATTTTAAAATTAAAATTATATATATTATATTTTTCTATACTAATTAAAAAAATACTTTTTTTTTTTTTTAATAAAATTGACAATTGTTATGAGTGGTAGTAGTATATAAGTCGTCATAAAAATAATTAGTAATTATTATTATTATTTAATAAATTAATTAAAGATAAAACAATTTGAAAATATGTATTATTTTAATTTTAAAATTTTACCATCCAAATTATGAATAATATAAAGTTAATTTTTATATTACTATAAAACTTTAGTTTTTATTTTAAATTAAAGATATTTTACTAAAAGTTGGTTATAATTACAGGAAAAAAACATATTATACTTATTAATCTCTAATAAAATAATTAATAGTTTTTATTTTTTTTTCCTGTAATTAATAATAATTAATTATTATTAAATATTGGTTTCTTACTTTTAACCTTCCTAGAAAGATAAGGAAACGATGTGATATTTTTTATATTGATATATAATTGAATATAAAATTATTATAATTTTAATAATATGGATAAAAAAATATTTTAAAATATTAAATATGAAAATAGGTTTATTCAAATTTTAGTTTTTTTTTTTTTTTTTGTTAATATTTAAAGTTTAATGTATTATTAATAATAATAATTATAAAATATATTATTATCTTTATATATATAAAATTTATAAAATTTATGTATCATAATAATTTATTATAAAATAAGCTTCCTTTAATATAGATAAATTTAATTTTTTTTAAAAAAATAAACTTATTAATAAAATATTATTTAATATGCTTATTGAACCAATTGGAATTTTAAATAATAATAATTATTAACTTTATATTAATATATTTTAATATATTATCAACATTTGTATAGAATACATAGGCTTTTATATTCAATTCAATATAAATATTATTATAATATAATATAGTAATATACTTATAGTCATAATCTTTGAAAGGTGATTGATACTTAATCTAAAATGATAACTATATGATTTATATATTAGATTTATTAGATTTATATTGGACCTATTTAAAGAATATAAAATATTATTAATGAAAGTATTAATGATAAAAATAATTAAAAAAATTAATCAATATATATTTAAATAAATATAACTAATTAATCAATATATATTTAAATAAATATAGCTAATTAATCAATATATATGTAAATAAATATAGCTAATTAATCAATATATATGTAAATAAATATAACTAATTAATCAATATATATGTAAATAAATATAGCTAATTAATCAATATATATTTAAATAAATATAACTAATTAATCAATATATATTTAAATAAATATAGCTAATTAATCAATATATATTTAAATAAATATAACTAATTAATCAATATATATTTAAATAAATATAGCTAATTAATCAATATATATTTAAATAAATATAGCTAATAAATCAATATATATGTAAATAAATATAGCTAATTGATCAATATATATTTAAATAAATATAGCTAATAAATCAATATATATGTAAATAAATATGCTATATATTTATATATATATATTTTTTTTTTTTTTGGTTGGATAAATTTTATAATTTTTGTGTTGTCCATGTTTTTTTTGTTTTTTTTTATACATATATATATAAATCTAAAGGTTATTTCAATAATTGAATAAAAAAATATACAATTATTTACATAAAATTTATTTATTATCATTTTATATTAATATAATTATTATTGTTATTGTAAATAAAAATTTTATATTATTTGTAGTAATTCATTTTTTGTAATAATCAAATAATAAAAATAATAAAAAAAAAATTAATAAATAATAATGTTATATTATATTAATGTTTATTTTAAATAATCCTCTTTAAAATATATAAACCTGTATATTTATTGTTAACATTATTTAAAAAATTTTAAATATTAGAAAATCACTGTTAGTATTATTATTTTAAAATAAAACGGTAATTTTTCAAAATTAACAATTCGTGATATATAATTATAATTAATCTTTTAATAACAAAAAATAATAATAATTAAATTAATCATAAAAAAAAAATATTAAAATTAAGTTTTATTATGGTTTTATTATTAACATTTTACTTCAATATATTATTATTATTTAATTTCAGATGCAATATTTTCATTCTTTTTTTATTATTATTATTATTATTATTATTATTAAACTTTTTTTTTATAATGATATTAGTAAAAGTAATAATAATAAAAATAATAATAATAAAAATAATACTAATTATAATAATAATGAACTTTAATGAAATATTTTATTATAATAGTTAAATTTTAATTTAAAATATATACAATTTTATATAATTTTAGATGAAATGTTGAAAAAGTAGCTTTTTATATATATATATATATATATATATTTTTTTTTTTTTTTGACAATTTGTTTAATTTTATTAACTTTTACTTTATCTAAATTTATATTTTTTTGTACAACAACAACAATATTAACTAATTATTTTATTTTCTTTTTTTGATGTTATCATAAAAATTATAATATTTTTGTTTTTGAGAAATTTCTATAAATTAATTATTCCAAACTGATCATTTTTTTATTTTTTTTTTTAAGCTTAATATAATTAAAATAAAATTATCCATAGAAAGCATTTATGATATGGATTTTTATTATTATTATTTCATATTATTTTTTTTATTTGTATTGCTATTATATATATTTATATATTTTTGTTCTATTTCTTTTATCTAATAATTTTATTTTAAGATTATGAATTATTTTAGTATATAAAATAATATATTATGAAAAAAAAATTATTTAAAATAAATTTTGAATAAAATAATATTATTAACTATTTATTATTAGTTTTGAATATGTATAAAAATATAAGAGAAATACATAAGAATAAAATTTATTGTATTAAAAATATTTAATTCTTTGTATTTATATATATAAATATTTTTATATTATCTAATGAATTTATTACTATTATTTTATTTAATAATTAATATTAAAAATTTTTTAAATTTTAAATATTGATAAAATTTTAATTATTTTAAAATTGGATGTTTGACATTTCGTTAATTTTTAATCTTATCATATTGGTAGAATTTAATTTAAATTACATAAATTAGGATACCAATAAAAATTACTAACAACTTAAATAATATTAATGATTAATGACAATAATAATTATAATTATAATAAATAATAATAATTATAATAATTTAATAATCAATTATACTTTTTGTTAAACTTCAATCTAAATTATAATCAATTTAAATAAATATTTTTGGTCAAATAAAATAAAATAAAATAAAATAAATAAATAAAAAAAAAAAAAAAAACCCTTTTACTAGTACTTTTAAGAAATTAAATTATATTAAAATAGAAATATTAATTTAATTATATAATATATTTATAAACATATTTTTTTCCCAATGTGTATAAATGTATAGGTTTAATAATTTTAAAATTATTATATATATAATTATTTTTTTAAATAAAAATTATTATTTCAAAAGAATGATAATCATAAGTTATTTCATATAATTACTATTAATTGGTTTATTATATAATATTTTATTTTAATAAAATTTATTTCTAATAAACATTAGTATATATATATAAATTCTTTATCAATTAGTATTTTTTCTTATTAATAATTTTTTTTATTAATATTACTTTTTTTTTTTATTTATACATACACTTAAATAATTATATATATCTAATTTTTTTTTATGGATTATATTTTAGTAATTAATTTATGAATTTTCTTAGGTAATATATATTTTGTAACTATATTGGTTATTGTAAAGGCCCAGTATATTATTTGAAATATGTTGTTAACATTTTCAATTCTATTACTATTATTATTTGTATTTATCTCATTTCTCTTGTTATATTTTTAATAATTTTTAAAATATTTTCATTTTTATGATACATTAAATTTAAAAATATTTGTTAAAAGAATTTTAATTTTCAATATTTCATAAGACATTCCATACCAATAAATAATAGCACTAATTATGAATAATTATAAATATTAATAATAATTAGGATGACGATTACTAAACTAATTATTATTATTATTATATTTACAATTTATGTAAAAAAAATAAAAATAATTAAAAAAAAAAAAATTTTTTTTTTTTTTTTTTAAATCTCCATAATTTTAATTTAAATAATTTATTATGGTGAGGTTTTAATTATAACCAACTTTGGTAGATTAATATTACTATAATAAGTATTTTACTATTATCAACTTTTAATTTATATTTCTTATAAAATAAATTTTTATTTTTTTTTTATTTTTATTTTTATTTTTTATTTTTTATTTTGATTTATATCAACCTCTAAAATAACAAATTAAAAACAAAATTTTATTATTATGAAACTATATATGTATATAATTTTTTTTTATTGAAATTTTTTAATAATAAATAAAATTTTTGAGTAGAAATTCATAAATGATATTGAATTTTTTTCTTTTTTTTTTTTTTTTTTTTTTTTTTTTTAAATAAACTTTAATTTATAAACAAAATAATTAATTGTAAAATAATAATACCAATAATAATAATAATAATAATAATAATAATAGTAATAATAAAAAATTAAATAAAATAATTAAAAATTAAATTACCTCCTATTTAAAAAATATTGATATTATTAATATTTTTTTTCTAATCAATAGAAAATTATAAAATATAAAATGTAATATAAAATATTAAATGTATAATATATAAGAAAAATAAGCTTCATATGTATTGAAATATATTATAAATTATGTATAAGCCACAATGAATTAATATATAAACATTTAATTTATAATAATATTAAATGGTAATAATTCTATCAAAAAATATATTAATAAAGTTGATATAATTTTCAATCATAAATTTCTTCCTCTTAACAAATTAAAAGTCTCATCTGATCCTTAAAAATATTCATAGTAAAAGAATATTTTGCCGGATACAATAAGAAAAAGAAATTGGAACTTTAAATGTTGATAAAAGATTTTATCAACATCATTTCGTCAATTTAAGAAAGACTAATATAAATGATCGAAAATTTGAAATGATCATGATTGTAAAATTGAAGAGACGCATAAAAATAAAAAATATTTGATAGAAGAAGACAATTATCTAAAGTAAAAATATATATATATAAAAATATATATATATATATATATATATATATTTAATATTAATTTAATAGAGAAAAACACGTGTAAGCATATCTAAAAACAAATTGTATATCTTCATACTCCTAGACTCTTCATTGAAATTATAATTTGATATTTTGACAAATAAAACATTAGGCTATTAATAATGAACTATATTTATATATATAAAAGAATCTACTCTGTGATAAATAATATATTATAGGAGATACCTTAAATACATCTAATGTTAATGGTATAATAATATTAAATACTTTGTTTTAGGGCGAAGCTAATCTGTTATAAATATATTTAAGAAATTATTTTAATAATACTTTAATTGAATTTTAAGAATTAATATAATGTAAATATTATTTTATTCATGTAAAATTAAAAGTTAATTTAGAATAAAAATAGCTATTAGTTTAATTATATTAAGTTAATATTGTAAAATGGGTTAGTTTTAAATACATATATTCAACTAGTAAACTAATTTATTAATTATAGTATAACTATAGTTTTAAGGGGGAATGTTGGAATATATGGAAAATATCATATGTATTAAAACATTTTGTAATACATATTTAATATATAAGCCACAATAAATTAATATAAAAGCTTAATTTATAATAATAAAGTGTTAGTCAAATTCTTTATCATAGAATTTATTAAAAAAGTTGACATAATAATAGACCCAAATTTCCTAACATTTAACAAATAATATTATTTGTTATTTATTTATTTATTTATTTATTTATATATTGTTATATTAAAGATATTTAATAAATTTAAATTTATTTAATATCTTTATAATATGAACGAAATATTCTATGGAAGGATAATTTTGTAATGCCATATGTTTTTTTTTTTTTTTTTTTTTTTTTTTTTTTATTTATTTAAATATGCATTTTGTGTTATAAAATTATATATAATAATTTTATAATATATATATAAGATTTCTAAATATGTATTATCTATATTTAATAAAATTTGTTATACCTTTGTATACTTTTTTTTTTTTTTTGTTTATTATTATTATTAATTATTATTATTAATTATTATTATTTTATTTATTTATTTGTTTATTTAATTATATCCAGACAAAGTAGTAATTGTATTTTAAAAGAAATTCTTTTATATCTAATTTTTTTTTTTTTTTTTTTTTTTTTTTAAACATATTTCAAGTCTATGAAAAGTACAAACGAATAATTAAATAATAAATAAATAAATTAATGAGAGTGATAAAAAAAAACTTTTTTTAAATAATATATTATTTATATTATTTAGTATGAATACTAGGATAAAAATAAAATAAAATAAAATAAAAAAAAATAAGAATAATAATTTAAATTTTTTTTTTTCATTTAATTAAAATTCTTTAATATCAATATTAAGTATAAAACATTTCAAAACAAAAATAGTATAAAACAATTATTATATTAAATCATTTATTTTAATAATATTTATTTTATGTAAATGTATGTTTTGCTAAATATTATAAATAAAACAAATTAAAAAAAAAATTTTTTTTATGTTCGTTTACCTATTTTTTAATTAATGAAATTGAAAATAGTGTGAATTAGGTTTTATTTGGATACAATAAATACATATATTTATTTAAGTACCCATGCTTAACATAAAATTTCATAAACTTATTATAAAAGAGTTTTCTTTCATCATTCAAATTGATAATATATAACACATATATATTTAATTATCATTGATAGTTAACTTTTTATTTTTTTTTTCTTTATTTATATATATATATTTTTTTATATTGTTAATACTATAAGTTATAATATTATGATCTTTTTTTTTTTTTTTTTTTTTTTTTTTTTTTTTTTTTTTTGGTTACTTTGAACTTTAGTAGGAAAATAAGATAATTGGTGAATAATACTAATATATTTAAATTTGTTTTGGATATTAATATTGATACATTTTGATACATTTTATAAAAATATGTGAACTTTAATAAAAAATTAAATGAAAATAAGATGATTATTAATAAATAAATATTAATTATACATAGTATATAATATATAATTACTGATAATTACTATTATATAATATTTAATATTATCAATGATAATTATAGGTAATAAATAATACAATAAAAGTATATAATTCTTTGTTGATGATTATATATTGTATTTGCATATAATATTTATTTAATACTTTATATAAATATTAGTATTAACACTATTATTTTTAATCATAATCGTAAAAAAAATTATTAAATAATAATTACATTACTAATATTATAGATTTAATTAATGCCTATTCTATTTTTATTATAATAATTAAAACTTTTTTTTTTTTTTTATTCATATTTATATAACTTTATTTATTTGATATTTTTTTTTATTCATATATATATAACTTTATTTATTTGATATTTTTTTTTATTCATATATATAACTTTATTTATTTGATATTTTTTTTTATTCATATATATATAACTTTATTTATTTGATATTTTTTTTTTATTCATATTTATTTCGTATTTTTTTTTTTTTATTTTATATATATTTTATATTAAGGCTATACGGTAAAACCAAAATTGGGAACCTTTTATATATATCATTATATATATAATATTGGTTAATAAAATTTGTAATAAATAGTAATAATATCCATAAAAGCGTTTATAATTGAAAGAGATAATACTAATAATTATTATTATTATCATTATTATTGTTGTTTTTGTTGTTGTTATTGTTGAGAAATTCAGTTTCTTATAAATCATTCTAATTTTAATTATTTTATTATCATTAATACAAATAAAATTTTTGCAAAGGAATAAAAAAAATTTTTTTCTTTCTAAATAGAATCTTGCTTATTTTGGAAATAAATAAAATTATATACTTTCTATTTGTTAATTATGGATAAGTTTTAATTGAAGAATTTCTTTTTCATTAAATAAATAAATAAATAAATAAATAAATAAAAAAGTAAAAATAAATAAAAATAACATTTTTTCTTTCTATTTAAAAAAAATATATATATATATTAATAACTAAAATCTAATGAATAATATAACATTGAATCTTTTTTTTTTCTTCAACATAATAATAATAATAATAATAAAAGTAATAATAGTAATGATAATAAAATAAAAATAAAAAATAATTAAAAATCAATATTATTTAAATATTTAAAATTAAAGATAATGCTATATATAATATACATTTTATAGGGTAATTGAAAAAATATTACATAGTAAAAAAAAAAAAAAAGTAAAAATAAAAAAAAAAAAAAAAACGTTCACTTTTTAAGATAATAGTAAAATGAGTATTTAAATATAAACTATGATTTTTTTTTTAAATATATATTTAAAGATAACTTTTATTTTATATATAATATAATAATTTATTTTTATAGTTTTGTAATAAAATATTGTCAATTATTATCTTAACTTTTAATATATAATTATTATTATTCGTTTTATTATTATTATTATTTATTTTAATTTTATTATTTATTTTTAATTTATTTTATTTTATTTTATTTTATTTTATTTATTTTTTTTTTTTTAAAATAAAAAAATAAATATAAATAAAAAAAAATAAAAATTTAAAGTATAATAAACCAGCTCCTCTGAGTAGGCAAGGAGGTGACCTATAGTGGGGCTATGCTTTCCCTTGAGGATCGCGTAGAGTGTTTCTATACTGGAGTTTCTTTGCTTATGGGGGGTTGCGAGCGTCGACGCCGTACCGGTATAACAGTTAAACATACACTCATATTAATATATGGGGGGGAGACATAAGTCTTCAGTCTATAAAAAAAAAAAAAAAAAAAAAAAAAAAAAAAAAAAAAATAAAAATTTAAAGTATAATAAATGTAAATTATAACTAAAAAAGGAAATGAATTTTCATTAATTTCTTTTTTTTTTTTTTTTTTTTTTTTTTTTTTTTTTTTTTTTTTTGGAAGTTGTTATGTCGGATTTTTTTTTTTTTTTTTTTTTTTTTTTTTGGAAGTTGTTATGTCGGATTTTTTTTTTTTTTTTTTTTTTTTTTTTTTTGGAAGTTGTTATGTCGGATTATTTTTTTTTTTTTTTTTTTTTTTTTTTTTTTATAGTAATAATTATTTATTGATTTTAAAATATATAAATACCATAAAAAAAAAAAAAAAAAAAAAAAAAAAAATAAATACCATAAAAAAATAATTAATATAATTTTAATATTTCTTTTAATATTTCTTTACAAAAATTAATTATATTATCCAAAAAAGAATATGTATTTCACTCATTGATTCTTTTATATCTTAAATATCCTTTTTTTTTTTTAATAAATTAATAAATATAATATATATATATATAAATATTAATTATTATTTTTAATTACTATATATATATTTTTTGGTTTCATTTTGTGAAGAATAAGTCTATTTGTTGTTTTTCATCTAATTTTTTTAAATAATAATACAAAGAATGTAGTAATGATAATTTTAGTATACATTGGATAATCAAATAATATCAATAGAACTGATTTAATATGAATAAATAAATAAATAAATAAATAAATAAATAAATAAATAAATAAATAAATAAATAAATAAATAAATAAATAAATAATAAAAATAAAAATTTCTATTATATATTATATATTATATTACTAGAATACATAGATGATATAATTATTATTTTCTTTTTAATCTCTAAGAAGAAAAAACAAAAAAAAAAGAAAAAGAAAGAAAAAAAAATAAAGAAAAAAAAAAAAAAAAAAAAAAAAAAAAAAAAAAACATCCTGAAGACAATAAATAACTAGTTATTAAATATTTAAGAATAAAGATAAAATTTTTATATTTTTATATGTTTTATATATATTTTGACTCTTTTTTTTTTTTTATTTATTTATTTATTTATTTTTTTTTATTAGTTAAAGATATTCATTATCTTTAATATAATTAAAATGTATTTTTTTAATGACTTTACCTATCTTTTTTACTCTTAGAGAACAAATTTTTTTTTTTTTTTTTTTTTTTTTTTTCATTTAATTTTAATTTTGTTTTTAAAAAATCATAAAAAAGCTATTCATTATCTTCAGACAGGATCATTTTAATAGGTATTTTTTCTATTTTTATTTTTCTAATAGAGGTGTCTTTTCCATATTCTTGAATAAAAAATATTTATTTGTTTATCATCATTAAGTAGTAAATAATATTTATGGATTCTATATACCATTATAAATATCTTTATTTTAGTCAATTAAAAAATAAAAACCATATATGAACCAATTCACCACATTTTAATATTAGATATCTTTTAATATAAAGTAATATTTTTATTGTCTAAATCTGAAATTGTTGAAATGAGATAGCTATTCTATATATGATATTATGGTGTGTGAATATATGAATATTTAGTAATAGTTTCACCATTAGTGAAAATATTAGTAATTATAATCGGATAAGATTATTTTCATTTAATTATAAAAATTGATTTTTATTTGGAGAAATAGTATGATTTTGATATATTTATATTTAATTTAAAATCACCTTTTTTTAGTTATAATATTAACAATAATGAGAATAATATGATATCAATAGTATTGATTTTATTAATATTATATATAAGAATTTTTTTTTTTTTTTTTTCAAAATTTGAATATAATAGATTTTTTATTGCTTATTTCATATATTATAATAATTTCATTAGATTTATATTTAATTATAATGTATAAAGAAATTATATTTTTTTTTAGTTTTATAAAATCAAAGTACACATTAGATAGTGTTATTATAAACTAAATATTTACTTAATTTTATATAATAATTAATAATAAAGCCATTATGATTATTATGAGCCCCAAGCGGAGCTAAAATATACATAGTAACTTTTGAGGCATGAGGAGCGTAATCAATGGTGATAGTCGACCTAGTAAGTACGGAGTATATGTAATATAGTATAGCAATAGCAATAGTATCTTAAAACCTAACACCCCGAAATATATGAGTACTATGTGTAGTATTAGTATATATATGAGTGTGCCAAAACTATTCAAATAGAGAGTATTGAAGGATATGAATAAGCGTTTTATTATTAATTATTATAAAAAAAAAAAAAAAAGTAATAAAAACAATATAGAATAACGCTTATTAGCTTATATATAAAAACTCAAAATGCATATTTATATGATAAATATGCTCAATATGTGTATATCATTAATATATATAATAAATATGCATATTTTTAGCTATATCTACCATATATGAAACATATATGCATTAAAATGCTACTTTTACACTGTATAACTATAATTTTATTAGTAAATATAAAATATTAGAGGCTTAGTTCCTCATATCACCCTACATAACTTTGTCTACATTATGCCTTGAATAGTTATAGGATTTGTATATATAAGGGGTTTTATACTTTTCATTAGCAAAAAAAAATACAGTTATATAATGTAAAAACAGCATATTAATGAATATATATTAATTATTAAAATTTATATTATTATTATTAAGAGAAAATATGGGGGGAGGAGCATTTCGCAAAATTTCATTTCGGAAAGTTTCATTTCGGAAAATTTACATAAAAAGTTTCATTTCGCAAAATTTTTAATAAATAAATAAATTAATAATAAAATAAATAAATAATATATATAATTTTAAATAAAAAACTAAATAAATTAAAATAAATATATAAAACTATAATAAATAAATAAATTTTAAAATTAAATTTTTTAAAAAAAATATACATATATATATGGACATATATATATTAAATATACATTATATAATAATAAATATTCATTAGAATTGACGCTTTAAAAGAATAAAATATTTTATCATATGTTTTAAACGTTTTATAATTTTTTAAAATATATATAAGAATTTTATATATATAAAAAAAATAAGTATTAATAATTTAAAAGATGTAACGGATAATAATTTAAAATATAATTGTTAAATTTAAAATATAATTATTAAAAAAAATATTAAAAAATAATATTTAAATAATTAATTGATCATTTTACACCTTTTAAGTCCTTGCGCAGTATTTTAAAAATCTTAAATTGCTAATAAATTTTTTTAATAAAAGAAATATTTATAAATAATTCAGTAAAAAAAAAAAAAAAAAAAAAAAAAAAAGATGAGGACATCATAAAAAAGGGAGTTAAAAGTAGCACAAAATTAGGATGATTTTAGGTGGTATCTATTTTTTTATTTTATATTTTATATTTTATATTTTATATTTTATATTTTATATTTTATATTTTATATTTTTTATTTTATATTTTTTATTTTATATTTTTTATTTTTTATTTTTATTTTATATTTTATATTTTTTTTTATTTTATATTTTTATTTTATATTTTTTATATTTTTATTTTATATTTTTTATATTTTTTTATTTTTTTTTTATTTTATATTTTATATTTTTTATTTTTATTTTTTATTTTTTATATTTTTTATATTTTTTTTATTTTTTATTTTATATTTTATATTTTTTATTTTTTATTTTATATATATATATATATATATATTTTTTTTTTATTTTTTATTTTTATTATATATTTTTATATTTTATATTTTATATATTTTTTTTTATATTTTATATTTTATATTTTATATTTTATATTTTATATTTTATATTTTATATTTTATATTTTTTATTTTATATTTTATATTTTATATTTTATAATTCTTTTTTTTTTTTTTTTATTTTTTTATTATTTATTTATTTATTTATTTTATTATTTATTTATCTATTTATTAAAATTTTGCGAAATGAAACTTTTCCGAAATGAAATTTTTGCGAAATGAACTTTTGCGAAATGACACAAAAAATTTTGCGAAATGAAACTTTTCCGAAATGAATTTTTGCGAAATGACACACACTCGAAAATATGCTCGAAATATTATACATTGTATACATATTTTTTTTTTTTTTAATTCGAATTAAATAATAATAATAATTAATAAAATTAATAATACAATTTTTTTTTTATATATTTATTTTTAATTGACTTTCTTTTATAAATATAAAGTAATTGTTTTTTCATAATAATTAAATCTTTTTCCAAAATAAAATAGAATTAAATTAATAAATTAATAATTAATAAATTTATATTTAAAGTTTAGTAAATTAATAAATAAATAAAATAAAGTATAATATTAAAATGATTTTAATAAATGTGTTAATAAAAGAAGGAAATTAATTTTGAATTAAATTTAACTTATTATTATAATTTTAAATTCAAAATTAATCTCCTTCTTAAAGTTAATTTTATAATATAATTTTAATAAGAATATTATAATAGTAATATTAATATAAAAATTGAAAGTTATATAATTAATAAATAATAGTTCAATTTTATTTAAAATTTATATAAATTATTTTATTTTATTTTTTTTTTAAAAAAAATATTATATTTATATTTATACTTATTATTACCATTCATTTATTATCAGAGATATTAATAATACTCATTATCTATAATTATTAACAATTATATTTTTTAATGATTAAAATAGAATTTTTCTATACATAATTATAAATCAAATTTTTTTGAGAAAGATTACCTTTGTGATACAATCCTCTTTGGCAACTCTGCATATTTTTATACAAGTGTAACTCTAAAGCATAATTCAATATATTACAATATATTTTAATATAATGAATTTTATGTCCACAAGGTTTAATTAAAATTTAACTCTATATTAAATTAATTATAAATTAAATTAAACAAAGCATACATATAATCAAATAAATATATATTATAGTTTTTTTTTTTTGTGCCTTTTATAAAACATTATAATATTTTTTATTATTTATTTTTGAATTTACGAAGATACCTTTTTTCAGTAAAAAAAAAATAAAATAAAAATAAAAAAAAAATTAAAATAAAATAAAATAAATAAAATTCAAAAAAAAAAATTGAAATAAAATTAAAATAAATAAAATCTAAAAAAAAAATAAAAATAAAAATAAAAAAATATATTAAACAAGCATTTATAAATATAATATTTAATAATATAAATATAATAATATAAATATAATATTAAAAAAAAAAAGATATTATAGAAAATTATTTGATTTTTAACAACTTTTTCAATTCTAAGAAAATTTTTAAAGTTATTGTATTTATATTAAAATTTTTGAGTCTATGAGTTGTTAATTTCGAACAAATTTTATTTGTTTATGAAATATATCATTAATAATTAGTAACTTTAATTATTATAAATTCACTTGTTTCTTTAACCAAAAAAGATATACAAATAAAAATAAAAAAAAAAATTAATAGAACATAATAAATAATAAATTAAAAAAATATTTAACTTTAATATTTCAATGTTTTTGAATATATTATATTATATTGCTAATATATTTATATATATAAGTATTGTATATAAAATTATATAAATAATTGGTTAAAATAAAATTATTATATACATGTGTTTTTGTTTTAATTATTATTTGCTAATATAATAAATCAACAAAAATATGTTCCTATTTCTTTTTTCCATTAATAATATTGCTATATATTTTTATATATTATATTATTGTAATAGATGATAATAATAGTATTATTTATTTTATATATTTATCTATTTATTCTTTAATTATTCTTTTTTTTTTTTTTTTTTTTTTTTTTTTTTTTTTTTTTTTTTTTTTTTTATTCTTTTGTTTTCTTTAAATTTATGAAGAAAATTCAGAAGGTAATATGAAAATTTAAATTTGAACAATAATAAAAACAATAATATATAAAATAAAATAAAATAAAATAATAAAAAAAAAAAAAAAAAAGAAAATTAATTGAATAATCAAATTTAATATTTAATATTTAAAAAATTTATAAAATTATTAATATTATATGAATAACAATAAAAAAAAAAAAAAATAAATAAAAGGCAATAGTTAGTTAAAATTTTAAAAATAAAATAAAAATATACATCTAATTGAATATTTAATTTAATAAATTATATTTTTAAATTTTAAATATATGTAGAACTATCATAGAAAATATAAAAAATTTTATAATATTTTTTTTTTTTTTTATCATTTCAAAAAAACAATAAAATTTACTTTTTTTTAGAGTTTATTTAAAGGAGAATTGAAGTCAATAGATTTATCTATTATAAAATTGAAATTTTATTAATATATCAAGTATTTAGAATCATAATATATAATAAAAATTAATTTTTATATTTCCCTTTTACAATAAAAAAAAAATAATAAAAGAGTTTTTTTTTTTTTTTTTTATTTTTTTTAAAAAAAATATATAATAATTAAAGAGATTTAAAATCAAAATTTGAGTTATTTTATAAATGGAATAAATATATTATATGAAATAACTGTTATTATTATTATATATTTGTTCATATATATTTTTTCATTTTAAATTTTTTTTTTTTTTTTCTTTTTAAAAAATATATATTTAAATATATCAATTAACATTTATTTTTGTATATTAATACTATAATTTATTATAATTTTTAGTAATGTATATTATATATTTATAAGTATACATATTTTTAAATATATATAATTATTCAATTTCATTTTGAAATTGATTGAAATATTATATAATATATATAACGTAAAGAAGAATAACATAGAGACCAAGATTTCATTTATTAAGAATTAAATAAAATTAAATTAAGTGTTATTTTGTATATATTTTATAATTAATAAATTTAAGAATTGATATTGCAATAAAATAAAAAAAAAATATATATATATATATATAATATAATATAATAAATTACAATACAATTCATTATTATAAAATAATATTAAATAAAAAAAAAAAAATTTAAGTTAAGTAAATAAAATCAACGACAACAACAACAAAAAAAAAAAAATAAAAATAAAAATAAAAATAAAAATAAAAAATAAAAAAAAAAAAAAAAAAAAAGAAATGGATCCACAACCACCAGTAAGACAATATTATAGAAGTCCACCTCTTGTTTCACAAAGGTTAAATAATAATTATGGTTCTCCACCATATAATAGTTCGGTAGTACCAACCAGTAATCAATCTTCAGTGAATTCATATAATATTCCCTCATCAACAGTTGACTCAAATTCTTATACAAATACTTATACATCTTCATATTATGGTTCATTGTATTCGACATATGCAAATCAATATCAATCACCATATAATGGAGCAAGTTCATATACCTATTCAAATTATTCAAATCAATTTTCTCCCCGCCATGATCCTGTAAATTATACTTCTCAAAATAACAATGCTGTATCATATAACTCAACACCAATTAGTCCAACAAGTTCAACTGGGTATGCTTCTCCTCACCATGTTCCACAAACCTATGGTTCACCCAATTCACATTCTATGTATAATGGTCAAAGTTATAATTTAAATCAAGGAAATAAAGGTTATTCACATCCACAACCAAGGTAATATATATAAATTTATGTATATTTAACAAATAATTCAAGAATTTAATAGAAATAAATGATAAAAAAAAAAATTTTTTTTTTTTTTTTTTTTTTTTTTTTTTTTTAAATATTAAATAAATTAAGTAATAACTTAATAATAATTAATATTTATTTTTATTTTTATTGTATTATATTATTTTATTATATTATATAATAAAATTATATAATTGTATTTTTAAAGAATGGCACCTCCAAGAAATACTCCACCAAAACATGGTAATATATTACCTTCAAGAGATGATCCGGTTCCACCACCAAGAACTAGTTATTATAGTCCACCAAGAAATGATCCAGCTCCTCCTCCAAGAACTAGTTATTATAGTCCACAAAGAAATGATCCAGCTCCTCCTCCAAGAACTAGTTATTATAGTCCACAAAGAAATGATCCAGCTCCTCCTCCAAGAACTAGTTATTATAGTCCACAAAGAAATGATCCAGCTCCTCCTCCAAGAACTAGTTATTATAGTCCCCAAACAAATGATCCACATCCTCCACCAAGAACTAGTTATTATAGTCCACAAATAAATGATCCACATCCTCCACCAAGAACTAGTTATTATAGTCCACAAACAAATGATCCACATCCTCCTCCAAGAAATCAATCAAATGTTCATCCTAGAAACAATTCAAACGTACCACCCAAAGGTGATTATAATCCTGATTCAAGTATGCATTCAATTGTTCCTATAAAAGAAAATTCCGGTAGTGAAGCAAACACTGGTAAACTGCCAAGAAATGAAAAATCTGAATGTATAACTAATCAAAAGATGAACTCTCCAAGAAAGGAATTTGGAAATACGCATAGAGAGGAAACTGACAAAAAAATTAATGAATCAACTCAAGGAATAATTGATAATTCTCCAAAAACTGCCTATGTAAGAAATAAAGTACCAAATATAATTATAGAAGATGATGATCTACAAAGTATATCTGCTAAAAATGAAGTACCAAATATAAGCTTTGAAAATGATAATTCACCAAAAAGTGCAACTGCTAAAAATGAAGTTCCAAATATAGATATAGAAAATGATAATCCACCAAAAAATGCATCAGTTAAAACTGAAGTATCAAATATAGATAATATAGAAAATGATAATCTACCAAAAAGTGCTTCTGTTAAAAATGAAGTACCAAATATAATTGTTGAAGATGATAATCCAAAAGGTTTGTCTATTAATAATGATATACCAAATAAAGATATAGAAGATGATAATCCACCAAAAAGTACATCTGTTGAAAATGATGTACCAATTATAAGCGTAGAAGATAATAATCCACAAGGTTTGTTTATTATTAATGATGTACCAAATAAAGATATAGAACATGATGATCCTCCAAAAAGTGAATCTCTTAAAAATGATGTACCAATTATATGTGTAGAAGATGAAAATCCACTAAGAAATACATCTGTTAAAAATGATGTATCAATTATAAGTGTAGAAGATGGAAATTCAGTAAGAAGTCTTAATGAATCCATTAAAAGTAATAATGAATTGCCAATAACTTCAAAAACAAATTTAGAAGTTAATTCAAATTTAGAAGTTAAAGTTAATTCGAATATTAAAAAGTCATCTTCTCCATCCCTTAGGATTACAAATCCTGATGATAATGATGATGATGATGATGATGATGATAAAGAAGAAGAAGGAATAAATATTAATGAATTAATTGCCCCATTAAATGAAATTTTAAAAGATGATAAATTATCTTTAATGGATACTAATGAAGATGAAGATGATGAGGATTTAAAGCCAAATGATTCTTCTAATGTAATCCCATCAATGTTATCTAGACCAAAAACACCAGTTCCTGATCCATTTTTAAATAGAAATGATGAAGATAAAGATATGTCTGATAGTGAAAAAATGAATCAATTTAATTCTACTGATCATTATTCTGATTTAAGTAACTATTTACATGTTTATTTATTATTTATTTATTTATTAATTTATTTATTTATTTAATAATTTAAATATAGATATTTTAAATTTAGTATATTTAATGATATTAAATAATATTAATTGAAAAAAAAAAAAAAAAAAATTGAATTTTATAGTCTTTTTTATAAATGTTTTAATTTTAAAAATTTATATATAATTATTTAAAATTCTTTTCTATATTAATTTTTTTTTTTTTTTCATTTTCATTTTTATTTTTATTTTTATTTTTATTTTTATTTTTATGTTTATTTTTATGTTTATTTTTATTTTTTTTTTTTATATTATATAAATAAAGATCATTCACAAAATGATCAAAAAGATGGATCGAAATCACCTATTCCTCTTAGAACAGATTCACCATTACATCAAACAAACAACAACTTCCCAATGAAAGAAAAAATAAATGAAAATGAATCAAACGATAACGGATCTCCAAGTTTAAATGATTCTCCAAGAAGTTATGAACTATCCCAAAATCAGCATGATTTACCGGAAAGAGTTGAATCACCATCAAAAGATAAACAAGGATATAAAGAGAAAATAGAATCACCAATTGAAAGCAGTATTGATTCAGCAACCAATAATAATTCTTACGAAATAGAAACCCCAATGGAAAGTAATATTGTTTCTGTTACTAAAAATGTACCATATGAAATGGAAAAACCAATGGAAAGTAATATTGTTTCTGTTACTAAAAATGTTCCATATGAAATGGAAAAACCAATGGAAAGTAATATTGTTTCTGTTACTAATAATGTTCCATTTGAAATGGAAAAACCAATGGAAAATAAAACTACTTCTGCTACTAGTAATGATCCATTTGAAATGGAAAAACCAATGGAAAGTAAAACTACTTCTGCTACTAATAATGATCCATATAAAATGGAAAAACCAATGGAAAGTAAAACTACTTCTGACACTAATAATGATCCATATAAAATAGAAAAACCAATGGAAAGTAAAACTACTTCTGACACTAATAATGATCCATATAAAATGGAAAAAACAATGGGAAATAATATTACTTTAGCTGCTAATAATAATCCATATGAAATGAAAAGACCAGTAAGAAATTATAGTGCCTCCTCTACTAGAGGAAATAGTGAATCAGCCCAAGTTGAATTAGATAGACCATCAAGAAATGATTCTCGATCAAAGAACTTACAATCAGTAATGTCACCTAGAGGTCCACAACCTATTTATATGGGAAATAGAGGAACTCCACCACCACCACCAAGAGCTGGTATACGTAATATGCAACCAGGACAAAATTTATACTACAGAAATGAAGCACCATATGAATATAATCAGCCACCAAGAATGAATTATCCGACACCACCACCACCTCATCCACCTATCAATGGTTAATATACATAAATATAATAATAATAATAATAATAATAATAATAATAATAATAATAATAATAATAATAATAATAATAATAATAATAATAATAATAATAATAATAATAATAATAATAATAATAATAATAATAATAATAATAATAATAATAATAATAATAATAATAATAATAATAATAATAATAATAATAATAATAATATTATTATTATTATTATTATTATTATTATTATTAGTAGTAGTAGTAGTAGTAGTAGTAGTAGTAGTATAAATATAATTATTATGATTATTATTATTATTTACACTAATTATATAAATTCAAATTTTAATTTTTAATTTTTATTTTTTTCTTTCTTTCATTATGTATATATAGAAATTGATTTAGAAAATGAACTTCCTGAAGGATTAATCATTCCACAAAGAGGACTTTCGTGTGATCCACAAGAATTACTTCTTCAAAAAAGACGTCGTGAACAAATTGAAAATAATGGATTACAATCAGAAACATTAGATAGAAAATGGTATAATATTAAACCAAATAATTTCAATGGTAGTAATAATAATATTAATATTAGAAATAATAATCCATTATCAAATAAAAAGACGCAGATACCACCATTCTCATTGTCTTCAACTCTTGGTTATAAATATTAAATAATAAAATAATTAAATTAAGTACAAATAATTAAAAATAATATTGTTATTACTTTAAATTAATAATAATAATAATAATAATAATAATAATAAATTTGAAAATAAAATTTAAAAGAATAAAAAAAAAAAAAAAAAAAAAAAAAAAAAAAAAAAAAAAATAAAATAACAATAGATCTCAAAAGATAAATTAATAATATAAATATTAATAATAATTACAATATATTTATAACTAACGGTTATCAATTTTGTAGTATATATTTAATATATATAAACAATTATCAATTACAAAACAATAAAAAGTGTTAATATAAAGAAAATAATTTTTTTTATAATTCTTATTATTATTATATTTTTATAATAATATTTTTAATTAATTAGGAGGATTAAAATAAAATAAAATAAAATTATTATTATTGTTATTATTAATATTAGATATTAACATAAAAATATAAAAGAATAAATACACTAAATTAAGATATATTAAATTTATAAAATAAAATTATTATTATTATTATTACTATTAGATATTAACATAAATAATATAAAAGAATACACTAAATTAAGATATATTAAATTATGTAAAGTAAAACAAAGTTTCTAAACTTCGATTTTCATTATAACAGTAAGAAAATAAAATAATTAAATATATGTAACAAATAAAAAAAAAATAATAATAATAATAATAATAATAAAATAAAAAATTAATTAAAATATATATAAGAAAAAAATAATATTTAGGTAAATAATTATAAAAACAATATCAATATCAATCCTAAGCTTATATATTTTAAAAATGTTATTAAATTTATATATAACATATATATTTATATGTTTAACAAAACAAATAAATAGATAAAAATAAAAATATTATCAGTATATTTTTAAATATTTCATTTGAAAATATTAAAAAAAAAAAAAGTTTTGTTAAAATAAAAATAGAAATAAAAACAATAATGATAATAAAAAAATGATAAAGTGAAAATGAAAATGTAAATGTAAATGAAAATGAAAATGAAAATGAAAATAAAAAAAGATATTAAAAAAAAAAAATAAAAATAAAAAAAAAAAATAAATAAATTAAAATTTTATAATAAAAAAAAAAAATATTTGATTTAAATAAATTATTTTTCATTTATATTAAAAATTAAAAATTTTAAAAAATAAAAAAAAATATTATATTAATTATTAATTAATATACTAAAAATATTTTTAAGGTTATTAAATAATATTAACAAAATTAAGGATATTGGTGAAATAAGTGTTTAAGTAGAAAGGTTAATAATATATTTTATATTAAATATTAAAAAATTACAACTCTGATAAAAAATATAAATATAAGAAAATATAATTTTTTTTTTTTTTTTTTTTTTTTCAAATAAAAATTCAAATAAATAGAATTTTAAAAATTTTATTGAAAAGTAACTATAAAAAAAAAAAAAAAAATGAACGACTTAATAACACCAAATAATTTCAGTAAAGCAAAAGAAATATTAATAATCTTAGGAATTGTGCCACACTAATAAAGATTGCTATAGTTCAAAACCTTTGTTTTTCATAATATTATTTAGTAGATTCCTTGGTTTCGGTTTATTAGCTTCTCTTGTAGTTACACTTTTTCACTATTTAAAAGACGGACAAGGAAATGGAGTTCGCATTTAAATAAATTAATATTAATGTTACTATGATTACAAAAACTAAATAAATTTATATATTAAAATGAAGTGTATATATATACTTTACCATTTAACAATTAAAACAATATCAAATAAATAATTTCTACTTAATAATATAAACAATTGTAATAAAAAAAAATTATAAATATAGACCATGTATGCATTAATTTAATCATTTTTTATTAATTACATAAAAAAAAAAAAAGATTAATATATATTAATTATTATTTTTCGTAATAATTATTCAAAAAAAATTATATATATTAATTTTACTACATAGACACTAAAACTATATATAATTAAAATAAAAAAATGTAAAAAAAAAAAAAAAAATAAAAATAAAAATAAAAATAAAAAAAATAATATTCATTATTTTTTTTTATTTTTTTTTTATTTTTTTAAATATTTTAAATTGTCAGAAAATATTTTATAATAATAAATATAAAATATAATAATTATTAAAGAAATTTTTTATATCATTGTTTTGAATTTCGATTATTTTTACTATTTATATTATGAAAAATCCAATTAAATTAAAATTATTTATTATAAATTTTAATAAAATAATATAATTAAAAAATAATTAAATTAGAGAATTAATATATAAAATTAATTTTTTATATATTTATTTATTTATTTATTTATTTATTTATTTATTTATTTATTTATTTATTTATTTATTTATTTATTTATTTATTTATTCCCTTTTTGATATAAAAATTTTTATTATTATTACTATTATTATTATTATTATTATTATTATTATTATTATTATTATTATTATTATTATTATTATTATTATTATTATTATTATTATTATTATTATTATTATTATTATTATTATTATTATTATTATTATTATTATTATTATTATTATTATTATTATTATTATTATTATTATTATTATTATTATTATTATTATTATTATTATTATTATTATTATAATCATTTATATTTTTTTATTTTTTTATTTTTTTTTTTTTTTTTTTTTTGGTACTTTTTATTTTTTCTTTTTCCTATTTTATTTAATATTTTTAATTTATCAAAGATTTTTTTTTTTATTATAACTTTTAAACAAAAAAAAAAAAATAAAAAAAAAAGAAAAGAAACAGTAAAGTTAATGAGTAATTTATTTTCTATTTATTCATATTCAAAAAAAAAAAAAAAAAAAAAAAAAAAAAAAAAAAAGATACGTATAATTAAAATAATAATAATAATATATAATAATTATATATAATATATATATAATTATTATTATTATTTTATATAAACAATATAATATTATTATATCAAAACTGAACATAAATATATATATATATAAATAAATAAATAAATAAGCACGTATTGTTATATTTTTATTTGTTATATAAATAAAATATGTTAATTTTATCCTTTTATTTATTTATACTTTTAATTTATTCATTTTTTTTTTTTTATGATTTAAAAAAAAAAAAAAATAAATAAATAAATAAATATTTTATATATTAATATTTATATATTTTTTAACAATTTTTTTTTTATTCTTTATACAAATAAAAAATAAATAAATAAATAAAAGTTACTAGTTATAATTTAAAAGAAAATAATATAGATATTTAGCAAGATTAAATGAGTAATAATATATATTAATTAATAAATTATTAATGGTTTTAAATTTTCCTTTTTTTTTTTTTTTTTTTTTTTTTTTTTTTTTTTTGGTCTTAATTTTTCATAAAAATACAAAAAAAAATCGTATGACGAGTAATAGTAATAATTATAATGACAATAATAATAATAATTAAAAAAAAAATAAAAAAAAAAAATAAAAAAAAAAAAAGATAAAATTTTGTAAGAATAAAGAGTAATGGTAATAATAAAAAAAATGGGGATTTCTAAACTAAATAATATTTTGAAAAAAAGAAAAAAATTTTTTAATCAATATATACAAGTACTACGCAATAAGCTGCCATTGCAACAGACATTGCAGGAACAACAGCCCACATATTTAATCTAGCTAAATTTTCAAACCAATGTAATGGATAAGGTATATCTTTTTCATTTTTAGATAGTGAATCTTTATTATTATTATTATTATTAGAAGAAGAAGAAGAATAGGGTTGTTCAGAATAACGACATTGTGATACACTATCACTTTCTGTAATTTCAAATGAATATTTTGAAGAATAGTCATTTGACCATGATTGAGGTCTTGGATGACTATTACGTTTTATAGTATTTCTTTTCACTTTTGAATAATTATTCAATGGTTTTTGAACCCATTCTTCATCTTCCATAATTAATTCATTTGATGGATCATCAATTTCACTATGACTTTCATTTATAGACAAATCACCAGAATTTTCTATATATTCATTTACTAATGTACTATCTATTGAGCGAATTTGACTACGACGAACTCTTTTGTTAAAGTTTGAAGATTCTGCAACAGATGGAAAATATTCAGTTTTATTCGGTGAAATTTCATTTGATCTATTTAGTGAATTTTGACTACTTTCTTCACCTTCAGCTATGGCTCTATTCTTATTATTTCCACTCACACCTCTACTATAATCAACCCATTTTCCACTATTAGCAAACCAAACAATCTTTGGAACAACTAAACGATTAATTGTACTAACTAAAGATTTACCAAATGAATTTTTAGCTAAAACACGACAAATTAATCTATTATATTGAATAAACCATTTTACAACTTGACGATGATATTCATTTGGCTTTGGTTGTAATCTCATATTAGTAACAACTTCATTACCCATAAGTCTAAATGCCACTTCATTGGTAACGGCACCGATAAATTTAGAATTACCAAATATTGGAACTAATCTTGCCATTGCCTGAAGAATGGCTTGAGTAAATCTTATAGCATTATCATCTAAAAACATGCAACTTTCCGTATTTATTAATTGAACTGCTGCTACTTCACCTTCTCTCAGAGATATAAGTGGATTATTTTGATTATCAACACCACAAAGCCAAGCTATATATCTCCATAATAAAACATAATCTTCTTTTTCTTCCTTTTCCATTCTTATTCCAAAACCACGTTTCATTGCTGAAACACTCCCTAGAGAAAGATAAAGAATGGTTCTTATTAAATCAGCTTGACTTACTGGCAACATTTCTTGATACTGTTGTTCTTCTATTGATTCTAAAGGACCATATTTTTGATCTGGATTGATATTATCTATATCTTGATTCATATTAGCTTTCTGCATATTTTCTTCTAAAGGAGTTGGCTCATTATTATTTATTCTTTCCTTCAAAGTATTTCGGTAGTTTAATCTTGCTAATGCATGAGCACACCTAATTCTAACAGCAGTACTCCAACCAAAATTTCCTGGTTTTAATGAATGAGGATACATACATTCAATAAGGAATTGACTTGTTTCTAATAAACGTTGATTTGGGGTTTTATTGTCATTAGGTGAAGGAATTGGAAGTGTCGCACCTCTTGTCATTGCACTACCAATACAAGAAATCCATAATGGAAAAGCGTAACGCCAAAATACTTTTTGACCATTTTGAATTTTTACCCAATCAACCCAACTTGGAACTTCACATACTAATTCATGAAATTCTTTAGCTAACAAGTGTTGTTTATACTCCAACGGAGTACCCCAGGTTCTACGTGATACAACATGATGAATTATTATTGATAAAGCATCCTGGTATGGTTTTATTTGTAAAAGTTCTACTACAGCATCTGCACGTTCATCACCCTGCTTACATAAATCAGTTTGATAAAATGGTGTATGTATTAAACTTGATACTGGTGATGTAGGTGGAATAGATGAATGTTCACTATAATTATCAAAATTTGAACTATTAGGTGAAATAAAATTATTAGAATTTCTTTTATAATTTGGCGATGTATTAATTTCAGATAAAGAAGAATGACGACTTCTTAAATTCTGATCAGTAACATAACTTTGTTGATAATTACTATTACTTGTAATACTATTACTACGATTTTTTATTTTATTATTAATTATATCATTATTTGATTCCATCATTACATTTGACGTTACATTATCACTATTCTCATTATACGAAAACTGAGTATTTGGAATATTTGAATTAGATGTAACTGATGTTGATACTGTCTCTAAAGGTTGTGAAAAAATATTTTCCTTTTCCATCAAAGAAGCAGTAGTTTCATTATTTTCTGGATAAGATAAGTTTTGTTGATCTAAATAATTAATTTCACTATTTATATTATCTTCCATTTTATATTTTATTTATATTAATAATAATTGATATAAACTAATTTTTTTTAAAATTATTAGACAAATAAAATATTAAATTATTAAATTATTAAACTAATTTTTTTTCAAAAAAATGCTGATTTATGTTTCCTTCTTTTTTTTTTTTTATTTATTTTTGAGTTTTTTGAGTTTTTTATACTTTGATGTATTATTATTTGGTTAAAGAACAAGCTTAGTTAAAAATAATAATTTTATTAATTTTACTCTCTAATGAAAATAATAATATAAAATTTTTTCGTATTATATAATTTATATAATCTATAAATAATATTGATAAAAAAACAATATATAATATATATATTTAATTTTCTCAATAATATATCGACTATGACTTTAATAACACTATATATTTATTTTCTTTTTTGAATAAATTAAAGCCTGTTTTTTTTAATATACTTTTATTAAATATATGAAACTTTAATTATTTATAGTAATAATATTAAGATATACTTTTTGATTTACAAAATAAGATATATTAATAAATGTATAAATATATTAATAATAAAAGTGGTATTCTTAAAAGTTTCATATAATCTATACATTATTAAATAAATATAAAAATAATAAATATAAAAGATAAATGTTAATCAAGAAATTTCTTAATTGTATATAAAAATTTATTTATGATACTAATAAAATAAAATACAATAAACAAGTTTAAAAATTAAGTTAACTCCATAAAAGTATTACTATATATTTTTTTATTAATTTTATCTTTATTTCAAAAAAAATTTTTAAAAAAAATAAACTTTATTTTATAATATTTGTAAAATAAATTTTTCCTTAATTTTTATTATTAAATTAATTATAAATAATTTAAAAATATGCAAAATTACATACAATAAATAAAACAAAAGTATATAAACTAATTCATATAAAAGCAATAATTGCAAATTAAAAGAAAATGAATAATATAAATATATTTATTTCATATCTTTTCAATTATTAACAAAAAAATAACATTATTATAAATATAATATACCTTTTAATAAAAGGACACCTTTATATATATTTTCTTTATATATATATTGATATAAATTAATTTAATTCTTTAAGCAACTTTGTTTAAACTGCATGAATTAAAAAAATAATCAATTTTAAAGCTATAAAATATACATATATTCAATTTAGTTTAATAATTATTAATTTAAATTTATATATAAATTCCAAATATAAAAAAAATATGTTTAGACATTTAGGGTAAAATTAAAAATAATATTTATACATTCTAAATATACATACAATGTCTTTTTTAAAGTCGATTTTATAAATTTATATAAATATAATTGTATAAAGTTAATAATATTTTATTGTCAAATAATTTTATAATTTTAATTTATTTTATTTTGTTATTGTTTACTTTTCGTTTTATTTTTATTTTTTAATGTTTTATTGTAATTTAATCTGGCTTTAAATTATATTATTGATATTTTATTGTTTGTTTAAATTGTTTATTTTAAATGTTTATATGTCAATGAATATAATTATTTTATTGAAAATACTTCAAATTTATTTATCTTTTAAAACAAAATCTATATTCTATTCGATAATTAAAGCAAATTAATAATTTAATTTCGATTGGTTCCTTATTATTTATATTTATATGTTCAATTTTTCGTTGAATTTTTTTTTTTTTGTTTTTGTTTTGCTTTATTTTGTTTTGTTTATAATAATATATCTATTTATAATATAAACATTAAAATATTGCTTTAAAACAATATAAACTTTTCTAATTTTAAACTTGTTTTTTTTTGTTTTGTTTTTATGCTTTTTTGTTTTGAAGTTTCTTATATTACTGTCTGATATATTTATAGTTTATATTATTATTATATTTATATTCTTAAATATATACTATTTATTTCTTAAATGATTTCCATTTTTTTATTCAACCATTTATTATAAACACTATATAATAATACAATCATGCAAGGAATATAAACATAGATGATTTTTAACAAAAAAACAACAAATAAAACTTTTTTTTTATATTAATAATAATAATTAAAAGCAAAAAAAAAAAAAAAAAAAAAAAAAAAAAAAAAAAAAAAATAAAAAAGAATAATTTTATATAAAAATATTTTTAATATTAATATATAAGGAAATATAAAATAATTTAATTTTTTAATAAATAAAATAAGAATATTTAATTCTATATTATTCCTTATACAAAAAAAAAAAAAAAAAGAAATATATTATCCATAAATTAAATAAATAGAAATTAAGTAAAACTATATATTATTATTTAAAGCATTTATAATTGATTATATATAAATAAATAACCTCGAAAATATTTATAAGTATATAAAAGTATATTATATTTAATACATTTATATTGAACTTTTCATATTAATGGAATATTGCTTTATATATTATAGGTAATATGTTAAAATTTTTTTCATTTTACAATATATTTATTTATGTTCCTATTATTTATTCCTATTAAAATATATTAATCATATATTTGATTTTATTTAACTGATTTAACTATATTTAAATATATTGAACAATATATTAATTTTAATTAACTTGTATTAAATTTGAAAGGTCTTTTTTTTTTATTGGTTGAACAAATAGTAAAATTTCCTGAGATTATTAATTTTATAGATTATTTATTTATTTATTTATTTATTTATTTATTTATTTATTTATTTATTTATTTATTTGTTTGTTTGTTTGTTTAATAATTTATTAATAATAAATTAATTAAATTACTTTTATTGTTATATAATCAATTTTTATGATAGCCTATATAATGAGTTAGGATTAGACATAAAATTTCATTACGACGAACTTCTCTTACTAACAATACCTTTATAAGCAATACAACCACTTCATCTGATAATAATATATCAGCACTCTCATTATCACAACAAAAATAATCAATACAGTTAAAGAATTACTAAAGGGGGGTGTTGCATTTCGGAAACTGTGGCTTTTTAATATTTATTAAACAAATTAATAAATAAATAATTTTAACAAATAGGGTCAATTTATATTTATTTTGAATAAAAATAAAAAATTATAAATCCATAAGAAAAGAAAGAAAAAAAAAATTATAAATTAATAAGACTTATATAACTTAAAAATATTTAAAATATAATTCTTTAAATATTTTTAAAAATAATAGATCTCTTAAAAAAAATATTTTTTATTTTTAATAAAAAATTAAAATTTAAAGTTTTATGTATTTTTAAAATAAATATATAAATAAAATATTCTTTATAAATAAAATATTTAAAAATAAAGTATTATTAAAAAAAATAAAATATTTTTGAAATTTTCATTATATTTAGGACAGCTGTCGTAACTGTGAGCCTGAGAGGGTTGCGTAAGTACTGTTATTTAATATATTTAAGAGGGAATTACTAGTATTTGGGTAAATATCATGTATCCATGTAGATATATTCTTATAAATTGCAATCTTTCTATGCAATTGCCAAGAGTACTCCGAGAAAAAGTATACTAGAAAATTCTCAGCGATGATTTGCATGTCAGAGCGCTAATGCTGAACACTCAGTAAGGCCGTCCAGCAAGGACATTAGAAAACATACGGAAATGTTTTGACTACATCACTATTCCCATACACCTAAAATAAAAAAAATTATTTATTTATTTATTTTATTGTAAAAATAATTATGACTCTAAATTGGAAACGCCACATTCTGAATGAAATACTTTTGTATGTATTATAGATTTTAATTTAGAATGTACTGAATTTTAATGGTGTAATTCACAATGTGGCGTTAAGTGATTTAATTTTACATCATAAAATTATTTTTCTCAAATATAAATAAAATAAAAAATAAATATTTTATAATTATATGTTAATAATAACAAATAACAGATAATAGCAATAATAAAGAATAATAATTAAAATAAGGTAAAATTAAAAAAATATAAGATTTTCTACTTCTAATAATGATAATAAATAAATAATAAATAATAAATAAAAAAAAAATTCTTTAAAAATAAAATATTTTTGAAATTTTCATTATATATATAGTATATTCTTCAAATCAAAAAAGCATTTAAAATAACAATAATAATAATAGTAATAAAAGAAAAAAAAGATTTAAAAATTAAAAAGATTTACATATCTTAAAAAATATAAAAAAAAATAATCTCTAAATTTTCTTAAAAATATATAAAAAAAATATTCTTTAATGTTATGAAAAATAAAATAAAAAAAATAAATAGTAGAATATTAAATAATAAAGTATAGATTTAATAAAATAAAATAAATTATATTAAATTAAATAGTAGAATATTAAATAAGAAAGTACAGATTTAATAAAATAAAATAAAATAAATATTGAATATAAATATAAAGTACAGATTGAATAAAATAAAATAAAATAAAATAAATAGTTGAAATATGAATATAAAGTACAGTTGAATATAATAAAGCAAATAAATAAAACATTTAAATAAAATATTCAAAAGAATAAATGAATTATTTATAAGTATTTTTGTTATGTAATGTATTGTATATATTATGTATTTTTTTTTAAAAAAAAATGTTAATTTAAAATTGGTTTTATTTAATTAATTAAATTATTAATTAAAATACAAATAAGATAAAAATTTTACATAATAAATTTAAATATAAACTTTAATAAAAAAAAAATAATAATAATAAGAAATATAGGTTTACAAACTAAATTTTCAGAAATATTATCAATTAATATTATAATCAACAATGGTAAAGTATATAATTATGGAAAAGTAATCTGAAATATTTGATATCAATGAAATAACAAAAAAAATATTGATAATTTTAATAAAGGACAAATATATATTAATAAACAATAAATTATATATAAAAATATAAATATTAAAATACTCAAATATAAAAATATTATTTATTATTATATATATATATATTTTTTTTTTTTAAAAAAAAGAACATATTATTTTCAATATATAGTATATTAAAAGATATTTAATTTAATAATACAAATGACCCTATTTATATATTTTTTATAATTATTTAAAATTTAAGGAATAATTTAAAAGATGGTTTTTCCATTTCAATAAGTGAATCATAATATGCACTTATAATTATACATACTACAAAGTATAAACGTACTAAAAATAAAATTTACAAAAAGTAATATGTTTAAAAGAGATATTATATATAAAAAAAAAAAAAAAAAAAAAAAAAAAAAAAAAAAAAAAACTAAATTCCATTTAAAATTATTTCTTCTAAACTAAAAGATTACTTTAAATTAAATTAAAAAGATTTGTGAAAAATAAAATTATATAAACAAGCAAATAACAACGAAGGCTTTCATTAATTAAAATAATAATATCAAAATATAATTATTAAGCCTTTTATTTTTGATTTTAATTTTTTGATATAGAATATGTATTTATTAAACATATAGTAAATATGTTTACTTCATTATATTTTGATGATTATATATACTTTCGAAATAAAAATAAAATATTAACAATAAATGTTTTTATATTTTAATCTTTTATATTCTAATCTTATATTGCGTACATAATATAATTTGAATAAATTAATATGTTTCATGGGAATATAAAAATTATTAAATATGATTTGAATTATAATGATATTTATCAATTTTTCATGAAAAATAATTTCAATAAAATTATATTTTATTTAAAAATTTTAAAACAAAAAATATTTGAATATTGTGTTGACATTGTTTCCAATGAAGTCCAATACTTTAAAGCCATATTTAAATGCAGTTAAAGCTACATTAACCGCTGCTTTATGTCTTGAAAATTTTGCTTCACAAATTGTTGAAAGACACAATAAACCAGAAGTTGAAGCTGGGTAAATTTAATAATTTATATTTTGATATACTAAAATAATCAAAAATTAGAAATCAAATACGATTTACAGAAATAAATATTTATTAAAATCATATAATAGATCAATAAATTTTTACCAATAGGAATTATATTAAATATAATAATGAAAAAATTTACTTGATATTAATGTTTAATAAAATAAATATAAATATGAAATAGTTCAACAAAGGAAGTTTTATTAAATCCAGTTGTCATTAGTCGTAATGAAAATGAAAAAGTTTTGATAGAACCATCTATTAACTCTGTACGTGTTAGTATTAAGATTAAACAAGCCGATGAAATTGAACAAATTTTATGTCACAAATTTACTCGTTTCTTAATGTTAAGAGCAGAGAACTTTGTTATTTTAAGAAAGAAGCCAATTGATGTAAATATTATATTACTAATTATTATTTAAAACCTCAACAATAAAATAATAATTCTTACATTGATAGTTAACAATAATAATAATCATTATATGATAGTAAAACTGAAATATATTAATTATATTTTTGACATAAAAATTAAATAATAATAATAATAATAATAATAATTTTTTGTATTTATATATATATATATATTTTAAAAAAAAAAATGAAATAAAATTCATTAATTAAAAATAGGGTTATAGTATTAGTTTCCTTATTACTAATTTTCATACTGAACAAATGTTCAAACATAAATTAGTTGATTTCATTATTCAATTTATGGAAGAAGTAGATAAAGAAATTAGTGAAATGAAGCTTAGTTTAAATGCCCGTGCTCGGTATGTCTATCAATAATGATAATAATTAATTTAATAACTATTTTTTTTATAAAAATTTTTTATTTAATATTATTTATATTAACCATATAAAATAATAATTTAATATATAAATATAGTATTGTTGCAGAGGAATATTTAAAACAAGTAAGTTAAAATAAAAATGTTTTAAAAAAATACAATATAATATAAATATTATAATAAGAATGCTAATAAATATTATAATATATATTATTTATATTTTTATTTTTAACATTATTTAGTTCTCTGGTTAAAATCATTAATAATAGTAATAAAATAAATATTTAAGTAAAATTTAACTATATACTATTTGATGAATATATTTTTTTAAAAAAAAAAATTATCAAATAATATTCAAAAATATTTGTATATTTTAAAAATTTAAAATTTAATAATTAATTTTTTTTAAAAAAAAAAAAAAAAAAAAAAAAAAAAAAAAAAAGAATAAAAAATTTCGCAAAATTTTGAAAATTACATATATATACTTAAAATAATAATAATAATAATAATAATAATAATGAAAACAATATTTAATCAAATAAAAATTGAAAAGTTTAAAATTAAACAATAAAATAAGAAATTTAAATATATGATGTAATAGTATTGTTAAAAATATAAGAAAGTAAAAAATATTAATCAAAAAAAAAAGTTAAATAGATATTATGAGTTAATTGTTAAAGATAATTAATTATAAATATTATCATTGTATATGATATAAAATAATATATATATATCCATAATATATATGTATAAAAAAATAAATAAAAATATAAAAAAAAAATAAAAATATAAAAAAAAAATAATTATAATAATAAATTTGATATAAAAAGAATTTTTTATTTTAATTATAATTTAAGATTTAGTTTTTAAATGTAATTTATATTTATATATATATATATATATTTTTTTTTTTTTTCATTATTAATTAAAAGTCATTAATAAAAAAAAAAATAATAAAAATAAAAATAATTTTTTAATAATATAATTTATAATTTTATCTTTTTAAAATAATTTAAGTTAATAATAATGATAGTCATATTTATTTTTTGAAAAATATTTAGATGTCTATGAAGTTTTGAAGTTTAAAAGAAATTAAACTAAAATTTTAATAAGTTATTCTAATAATTATTTAATATCTAATAAAACTTATTGATTTTACTTTTTTTTTTTTTTTTTTTTTTTTTATGGCAGTTATTTTTTTTTTCTTTAATGACAGTAAATCCCTTTTTTTTTTTATTATTATTTTTTTTAAAAAATCTATAATATTTATATATACAAGTTGATTATTATTTCAAGCTTTTAATATATATAAAAATTAAAAGTAGCTATAAATATAACTGAACATTATAAATTTTATTTATTGAATATGTATAAAAAAGTTTTTTATTATGTTTATATGATAAATAATTTTAATAATAATATTTAAAGTTTTAGTATGTTATTAAAAATTATTTTATAATTTATTATTTTTTTAATATATATATATATTTTTTATACTTTTATTCATTCAAACGAACGTGATTATTAATATACATGAAATATGATTAAATATTATATTTTAAAGTTTTAATGTACGGTTTTTTGTTTAATCCAAACTTGAAAAATATACATTGTATATATATATTATATTTTAGTAAATACAATTTATTTATTTTTTTATGTTTAAAAAGTAAATTAAATTAATAACAGTATAACGAGGTTGATAATCCTTTCTTTCTCTTTTTTTTTTTTTTTTTTTTTTTTTATTATTGTTTATGATAATATAAATATAATAACAGTTTTATTTATAATATTAAAAATTTTAATTATTATGTTAAGTAATATATAAATATTTGGATAAAATAAATTCTAATCAATTCTCGAAAATAATTAATAATTTTTAAAAAAAAAAGGAAGGAAAAAGCTTAAAAATTTTATTTAATAATAAATACTTTGTAAAAAAAAAATTTAAAATTAGATATTTTATATAGAATAAATATATTTTCGCTTTAAAAGATGTTTTTTAAAAATTTATTTTTTAAAAATATACTGTCATTTAATTGATTTTTATATCTATAAATTGACTTATTTTATTATTTTTATTATTATTTTATTTGTAATTTTTTTATTATATTATTTAAATTGAAAATAGTCAAAAAAAAAAAAAAAAAAAAAGAAAAAAATTAATAATTAATTAAATAAAATCAAATGTGTGAAAAATAATAATTTCAAATAAATAAATTAAAAAAAAAAAAAAAAAAAAAAAAAAAAAAAAAAAAAAAAAAGAACAAAGAATGAAAGAAAAAAGAAAAAAGAAAAAAGAAAAAAATAAAAATAAAAGAATATATAAATATTTTAATTTATTACTAATTATATTAATTTTTTTTTTCTTTTAAATATTTGTTAATATTATTTATTCATATAGCTTATTGATAGCAATATAATTATCATTGATATATAAATTTATATTTATATAAATAAAAAAAATTGGTCTAATATATTATATATTTAATATAAAAATTAAATTCATTGTAAAAAAAAATTAATAAATTATAATATTCTGAGTATCTTTATTTTCATATAATTTTTGATTTTTGATATTAAAAATATAAGTAAAGAACTATATTAACATTTATAAACTTTTTTTTTTTTAAAAAAAAAAAAAGGCATTAGTTTTATATCATATACAATTATAAAATCAATATAATCAATGATAATATTTATAATTAATTATCTTTAACAATTTACTCATAATATCTATTTAACTTTTTTTTTTTTTTTTTTTTTTTTTTTTTTTTTTTTTTTTTTTTTGATTAATATTTTTTTACTTTCTTATATTTTTAACAATACTATTACATCATATATTTAAATTTAATTCTCATTGATAAAATAAATAAATGAATACTTTTTAATTTTATAAAATATTTAATAAATTTTTTTCTTTTTTTTTTTTTTTTTTTTTTTTTTTATTTTTGGTATGAATTTAAAAAGATGGTATTTCACATTGATTCTATTATTTAATATTTCAGGTATGTTAAAAAAAAAAATACAAGAATTTCATTTAATTATAAAATTAAAAAATAATATTTATAATAATATCTACAATTTATAAATTTTTATAGTTTCTAAAATTATACCTCAATGTCACAATAATGAAAAACCTTGTGGAAATTATTGGTAATTAATAAAATAACTAAACTATAGTCATATATTAATAGTATATTATTATTAATCATTTTATTATTGCATGCTTGATATAATAGCATTCCTCAAACCTATATCTGTTGTACTGATATAAATAAATTATTATTTTATTGTAATGAAGACCAAAAATGTGGTTTAGATGGAACTTGTATTAATATAATTAAAACGGAAGAAAATATTATGATTGAAAATAATTTATCTAATAATAATGAACGTTATGCTTATAGAAACGAAAATACATTTTTAAATGATAATATTAATGAAAAAGAACATGTTAATGATGATGATACGTTCTTTACCTCATCATATTTCGATATTATATTTGTAGTTATGGTTGCCTCTGTATTATTGATGGTGATCATAGTATGGTTCTTTGGATGTGGTATACGAAATGGAAAGCTCGTTAAAGGAAGAAGAAAAAAAGAATTCTTATATCCATCATGGCAAAGCAGGAATAATAGAAATAGTTATGATAAAAAAAGAAAACATCAATCTAAAAATAAAGTAAGAAATTGAAATCATTGTAGAATTAATAAATTTCATTATTTATTATTATTATTTTTATTATTATTATTATTATTATTATTATTATTATTATTATTATTATTATTATTATTATTATTTTAAAATATATATATATATATAAAATGTATTCAAATTTTCTTTTTACTAATTAATGTAAATAATCAATATTAATACATATATATATTTCCCCATTTTTCTCTTAATTTTATTATTATTAATATTAATATATAAATCTTATCATTATAAATTTATATAATAAAACATATAAAATTCTTAATGTATATATAAATAGTTAATGTATGATATGTATAATGATATGATGAATGATACATTAGAAACGGACACAAACAATATATATGGTCGTCATCATCATTATCGAAATAAATCCTATTCAGATTATCCAAGGCAATATAATTATAAACAAGAAATGAAAAAGCATCGCCGTCGTTGTTATTCCTATAGTGGATTTGATCATAAATTATTAGGTGAATTAGTTTATCAAAATTATTTAAAGAAAATGAAAAAAGATCATCATCGAAGTAAAATGATAATGACAAATTATTCAGGAATAGGAATTAATGATTATAATCATTATAATAAAAATGTTGAAATTACAGGAAATGGGGATTATACACCTCCAGGTTTTTTAGAATTGTTATGGATGACTTTTTCTTCTGTTTTAGATATTACAACTGATATATGGTATGCTGAAAGTCTTTTCACTAATAATGTTGAAATTCATTATAATAATAAATGGATATTCCAAGTCATGTCTATTTTGACTATTGCTATTCCCATTCTACTAAACATGACTTTAAGTTTCAGTTTAATCTCACGTCGTCTTAAGGCTAGTTTTGACTTTTTAAATTGGTATCGTACAGCTCCTGGTGCAAAAAAAAGTACCTCTTTTTTTGTACTATTTTCAGCATTCAATATTGAATTATTAAGTATTCTAGTATCCGAATTATGGGGATTAGCTTGTTTTAGTGCACCAATAGGTATTGATGATTTTTGGTTTAGGTTAAAATTTTGGGGATTTATTACTACTTTGGTTGAAGTAAATAAATAAATTTTATTTATCTATTTATATTTCATTATTAATTTTTCGTCTTAAAATAATAATAAATATATATTATTTTAATATCATTATTAATAATAATAAGTAGTAATGAGAGTAAGACTAATTTTATATTATTTCTATTTTGTTATTAATATCATTATTATTATATATTTTATTATAATTTTTTTTTTTTCTTTTTAAAAAAAAATAATAATAATAAAAATAAACTTTAGGATATTCCTCAATTTTTAATACAATTTCTTATTTTGTATCCACAAATTAGATCGGGAAAAATTAATACATTAGTTGTAGTGAAACTTATTATTTCTGCAGTAGTATTATTTGTTGATTGCATCTCCAAAGGTTTAATTTGGTATGCTATGGGATCTTCAATTTCACCTCCTAAAAAAAATAAGGAATTACCATTTAATGAGCAAGCTACTTTAGGTTTCCCAACTTCATATTCTTATGCGGATATAGATAATGATCCAACATTTGAAAGTCTTGATTACAGTATGACTAATTCTCCACGTAACCATCATCATCATCACTACCACCATCATCATCATAAATCACCTTATGATTCTATCATAAGTACAGGATATTCAAATGATTCTAGAATGAACAATTATTCATCATATTATAATGATAATTCTTCATTTACTCTTCCAAAAAGAAAATATTATAATATTGAAGAGAATTATAAAGATCAATTAAAAAAAACTTCTATAAAGTATCCTTTGTTTACTTTTAAAAATGATAGTACTATCGATATCGTTGATAGTGAAACTAATCTCTTATACAATAACAAAAATACAAAGTTTCAAAACCCACATGATAAAATATTAAGTAAATTTAAAATAGCTAGTCAATATCCTTCAGAAGATGATGAAAGTAGCTATTATATTGAATCTTCTCATAGTCAAAGTTTATACACTGATAATGTTGAGGATATAACTGAAAGTTTATGTATTTCTTTGGCAAATAATCCTAATAATTACATAAATAATTATTTTCCACCTCAAAATAAATCTTCAGAAAAAAGGAATGGTCAAAATCAAAATGAAATAGGTAATGGAAATCGTGGTCCTAGTCTATATAGTAAAAATGCTATCATACACAGGAAAGGTTTAGCATTACCAGAAATAAAACTGGAAAAAAGTCCAAGTCTTATTCCTCCTCATACTTATGGAAATATGTATGACTTTAACGAATTTTCTAACATGTTAAATGATCAATATGAATTTTCTATCTATAATAAAAATTTAAATAACAAAGCATGTGATAATTCTTCTTCATCAAATTTATATATTATAAATAAAAATAATAATAATAATAATAATAATAATTATAATAATAATAATAATAATAATAATAATAATAATAATAATAATAATAATAATTCATTCTATCCATTGCAAAAAAAACATAAAGTAGCTTTCCAGGATATAAGTGATTCTAATAGTACTATCAATTCTAGTTCATCTAACATCCATAGTAAGAAAAATTCATATCATTATAATAATGGTAGAAATTCAACAAACAGTGCCTCTATGAAAAAATTAAATAACAAACGTTATGAAGAGAGTGATATATCAAAAGAAATAAGTAAAATACAAAATTAAAAAATAGAAATGAAGAGGAAATTATATATATTGATAAATTAATATATGATAATATGTTTAAATAATAAATAAATATATAATATATAATAATAATAATATATATATATATATATATTTATATTATAAATTCCTCCCTTCCGAAAAAGTAATAATAATCTAAAATTATTATTATTTTTTTTTATCGTTTAATTTTATATCAATTTATTTTTATTTTTATTTTTATTTTTGTTACTATTTAATAACTATTATTATATTATATAATAACTATTATATATATTACTTTTTTTTTTTATTTTTGCAATTTTGAATTTATTTAATAAAATTTTTGATAATATTTTTTGTATATAATATTAATTTATAAATGTATTTAAAAAAAAAATGATTATGTAAATATTTTAATAAACAAAAATAACTTTATTCTTTTATCATTACAGTAAAAAAAAAAAAAAAAAAATTAATAAATTAAAAAAAAAATAAATAAATTAAGGAATCAAAAATTTAAAAGAATAAAATATTAGACTTTAAAGTTATAACATTAAACATTAAAGCTTTATTTAAATATTATTAATAATTATTTTGAATAAATAATTAATATATATATATATATATATATATTTTTCCTGTTCTTTTCAATTATTATCATTACTGTTATTATATTTTCATTATTTATTAGTATTTGCAGTTTTTCATATTTTTATTTAAAAACTTCTTTTTTTTTTTTTTTTTTTTTTTATTATTATTATTATTTTTCTTGAAAATTTTAATATACTATTGGTATTTTTTGAATTGATTTTGTATTATATATGAGTGCTTAAAAATATTTTATTAATTATATTGTAAAATATTGTTGCTTATTACAAAAAAAAAAAAAAAAAAAAAAAAATAGATATTATAATAAAAAAAAAAAAAAGAAAGAAAAGAAGAAATAATATGTTCTGTAAATAAATGTCAATTAATTTCTACGTGGGGGTGATACCTTTTTTAAATTTTTTTTTTTTTTTTTTAAATTGTAATAATAAAAAAAAAGATAATAAATGAATATAATTAAAGAGGAATGAGCATATAAATAAAGATTTTTTGTTATTTATATTAAGAAAACAATATATTTTAAATTTTTCATACCAAAATTACACCATCCCCACGAACAAAAAGCATATCATGGGCACGTTGAATTTTCTATTTATACAAAAAAAAATTTTAATAATAATTAATACTTTCAAAAAACTAAAAAGGAATTAAATTAATTTTCTTGATAAAAAATATATACTCTTATATATTCTTCATTTGTTTCTTCATTAAATTCCACAACTGTAATATTTTCTTCGACATCTCCTAATACCATATTTAAATGTCTTTATATTTTCCATATATAAAATAAATAACTATTTAATATATAAAGAAAAAAGAATTTTTTTTTTTTTTTTTTTTTTTTTTTTTTTGTAATTATATTTTAATTTATATAATACTTACTGATCATAGGCCTTTATTATTTGAAATTTTTTAAATTACATTAAAATAATTTATATATGAAAAAATATTTGATAAAAATTGAGTATCATTTTTAAATTTAATTTATTAATAAATATTTTTTTTTCATTATTATGTAATTAAAATTAATACTGAAATAATTAATTAATTTTTATTTATTAATTATTATTATTATTTTCTTAAATTGTTACTTCGATTTTTCATTACTAAATTTTAAAATTATTTGAAATTATTAAATCAAATTTTAGTTGTTTTTTTTTACATGTAATCTTCCTTTCAATTCTCTATCTCCTCTCATTTTTACATATATGCATTCATCCAATGAAAGTCGTACTAAATCTAAAGGTTCTTCAACTGAATTTGTAATTGGTTGTTCTTGATCTGCCATTTTATTTTTATTTTTTTTTTTTTATGAATTTATACTAATTTGTTTCGATATTAAAATAAATAATAATATGAACTATTTAATAATAAATATTACTCTAATTATATCAAATTTTTAAAATTTGATATAATTCTTATTTAATTAATACATATTAAATACAATATGATATGAAATATGTACGTTATATTTTATTTATTAATTAAACCTTAATAATAAAAAACGTGTATATTAAATAAATAAATAAATAATAAATAAATAAATAAAATTAATTCTAAATACTAAATAAATAAATAATAAATAAAATTAATATTAAATAATAAATAAATAAATAAATAATAAATAAATAAAATTAATACTAAATACTAAATAAAATTAATACTAAACACTAAATAAATAAATAATTTATAATTATATAAATAATTAAAATAGTATGTTTCAAAAATTTTTCCAAATTACTGTTTCAGTTTATATTTAAAAAATATTTATATATTTTAGTATATTATAATTATTCTATATATTTTAAATTTATATTATGAATAAAACAGTTTTTATTATAGAATAAAATGAATTATGATTTTTATTATAAAAAATCCATTATAAGAAAATAATTTTTTATAATTAATTTAGTTTTATATTTATTTTAATTTTTTTTTTTTTTTTTACTTCCATGGGTAATAAAATATATAAATATTAAAATGTATATCAGGGTGTTAACTATGTATCAAATTAGCTTTAAAACTATATATAATTTTTTTTATTTATACATTTTTAATAATTTAGTTAAATATATAAATAAATTTCATGAGAATTATATATGTTGAATTTAACTTTATATTATTCAAAAATAAATATATGTATATTTTTTCAATATCCATCATAATTTTATTATTTAAACATATATAAAATAATAAAAATAATAAGTAATAAATTATTAGTATTTGTAAATATTAACCCTCTAAATTTAATTATTTATATTTTTAGTAAAATGATTATGTAATTCGATTCATATATATATAAATAAATAAAATCAAATAATAAGAAAATTTTCAAAAATATATATTTAAAAGTATTACTTAATTACATTATTATATATTTTTTATGTTTTATTAATAATTATATAATTTTTTATTTTAAAATATTGTATAGTATATAAAAATATTATTAATTTAACATAATAAATAATAATAATAATTAATAATAAAATAAAATAAAATAAAATAAAATAAAATAAAATAAAATAAAATAAAATAAAATAAAATAAAATAAAATAAAATAAAATAATATGAAATAAAATAAAATAAATTGAAATAAAATAAAATAAATTGAAATAAAATAAAAATAAAAATAAAAAATATAGAATATAATAATATAGAAGTACAAGTGTATAAAATAAAATAAAATAAAATAAAATAAAATAAAATAAAATAAAATAAAATAAAATAAAATAAAATAAAATAAAATAAAAAAAAAGGCAAATTAATTAAAACTTCAAAATTATTAAATAATATTTTGTTACTATTTTTTTTTTTTAATATACATGAAGTTTTATTAATACTTTTATTTCTTCGTAATATTATAATATATACAATAAGATATATATAATGTCAGTTATAATATAAAACTTATATGTATTATATAACATAATAATATCTCAAAGCTCTATGTCACTAACAATATGAAATTTAAAATTTTATAATGTTAATAAAGAATAATATTCATTGTTGAATTAAATTATAATAAAGATTACTATTCTCTATATTAAATATTTCCATATAATATTTATGGATAAAAGAAAATACTAATAAAACATACAATAAAAATAATATACCAATAAATAATTAATAATATTTTATTAATTATTATATTTTGCTTTATTATTTTATTTTATTATTTTTTTAAAATTAAAATTATTATAATAAATAAATAGCCTTTACTATTATTATAATTTTTATTTTTTAATTATTATATTTAAATATTAAGTTTGAAATGATAAATATACAATTAATTGCAAGTGTTATTATAGCAATATATTTTATTGTTACAACAATATTATATTACACAGAAAGAAAAAATTATATAATATATTATAGAAAAAATTCAGTAACTTTTATATGTTCAATTTGTGGGTTATTATTCTGTTTAATTATCCCCGTAAGTAACTATAATAAACTTTTTTTTTTTAATTATTATTAAAATATTTTTTATACATTTAATAGATAAACATAGAATTTGAAGGTCCATGTTTAGGTAAAAATTTATTTGATATAAACTCAATACTTTATTAAATAGATAATTAATTAATGTTATCTTAATGTTATACTTAATACTTATGAATTTAAAAAATATAAATATACTCTATTAAATAATAAATTATTACTTAATAAAAAAAAAGTTGATATTTGGATGATTACACTGACAACTTTTGGTGCAATTTTATGGTACTATATATATTATATAATACATTACAAATGAGTATAATACATATTAATAAACCAAAATTGTTATTTAAATTACAGTTCTCTCTATAGAGGAATTCGAATGCTTTTATTAAAAAAAAAGAGTATGTTTAGTTTAAAATATGGAAAACAAGATAGTACAAAAGTCAGAGACCAATTAGTAGAACTATCTTCTTTTTCTAGAAATGATTATGGTTTAGAAACAAATATTGTAGATCCTAATAATTATATAAAGCAATTAAATAAAATTATAGATAAGGTATTTTATTATATATATATATAACGAATTTTTTTTTTTTTTTTTTTTTTTTTTGAGAAAAAAGAATTAATGATTAATTATTGTAATATATATATATATATTAATACAATTTCCATAAAAGGGAATGCTGAAATGGTTTTTTTTCGTTCCATATTGTACAATCAATATTGTGACATTGGTAGTAATTATAATAATATATGCTGGTGATCATATTAATATATTTGAAAAATGTATTAATATTTCAGAATCTTTATTTTATCCAATTACATTCTTTGGTGCATTAATTTTAATAATATTACCATTTGCCCATATAAATCTTATAAAACTAAAATTTAAATCAAGATGGAATTTAAGGACAGAAATGTTAATAAATACTTCATTACTTGGTGCTGGTAAATATAAATAAATAAATAAATAAATAAATAAATAAATAAATATTTGAAATATTCATTAATTATTTATTATAATTATATATATATATTTTTTATAAAAATAAATTATAAAATTTATCTTTTAATATAGGTCTTATTATATATGGACTCTCAAGAATATATACAAATTACTCTTCAGCAACCTTAATCGGAATATCATTATTAATGGGAATTTTTTGTTTTATTCAATTTAATACAGTTGTAATACCATTACTTGAAATTAAAAAGGAAAAAGAAAAGAAAAAAAGCAAAGATTATGTATGAAAATATATATATATATATATATTAATCATTATTATTGTTATTATTATTTTTTAAATAATTATTAATTCATAATTTGTTATAACCAATTATTTTTGTATATTTTAAATATTATACTCATTTTTACAATTTATAGAAATCGATTGATGAATTTATTTTATCATTAGAAAACAAAAGTTTTCTTGAATTGTTAAAGGTTTTTATTATTAATTTTATTATTAATTATATATATAATTTCATATTATATCAAATTTTTAAAACTTTTAAATTGTTATTCTAATATAATATATAATCTGATATTATTTCTTTTATTATTATTATTATTATTATTATTATTATTATTATTATTATTATTTATAGGAAAAAGCCATGGAGAATTTCTGTATAGAAAATGTATTATTTTGGGAAGCCTATTATGATTTAATGTTAAATATTAAAGAATACTATTTAAAATCGGGTAAAAAGTACAATAATAACAATATAGTTAATAGTTCAATATATGAATCAGAAAATCATATGCAAGAAGACAAAAGTGAAATTATTGAAAATAGTCAAACAGTAAAAAATTCTTTCGGAAATAATATTACTAAAGAATCAGTATTGGAAACTGATCAGTATTCTACTGTTAATAATCAAAGCAATTTCGATATAAATGATGATAAAACAAGTATAATAGACAATTTTAATTCTGCATGTCCTATCAAAGAAATTTATATCCAAAATAATAATCCAAGTAATACTTATTCACCATCACCATCTTATAATGTAAAGCAAGGTAATTTTTTTTTAAATTCCTCGGAAAAATTATCAAATAGTAATAGTCCAAACTCAGAAAATCTACTTTTAAATAAACACTCAATAGTAAAAAATGAAAGTCAGAATAATGCGATTCAAACTTCAGTTAAACGTGCGATACTATCTGAAGATGATATTAAATCTTTTGCAGTATATAATGAAAATGAAGATAAGATTATTGATCAAGATACTAATTTAAGTAACAAAAATAATAAGAATAATACTGAAATAAATAAAAATCAAAATCATATAAATAATAATAATAACAATAATAATAGTGATAATGATGAAAATAATAGTTTAAATAAAAGTAATCATAGTAATGGTAATAGTAATAATAATAGTACACCTAAATCTAAAAGTAATGAGTTTACTGTTGATATTACTGAACTTCAAATCCAAAAACCTGAAGTTAAAAGGGAAAATTCATACTCATTGGAAAGACAATCGATAAGGTCCGGACATTTACGAAGAGAAGGATCAAGTTTTAGTTATATAGGTAGTCCTATATCACCAAGGAATGGTATTCATTCCCCATTAAGTCATAGGACTTCACATGCAAGCAATGAAATTGTGAATTTCACTTCCATAACATCTAAGCATAGTGAAAATAATATGAATGAGGATCATGAAGGAAATAAAAACCATATTGTCGATATATCAAAAATTGAAAAAAGTTCAAATTTATTAAAATTTCCAACAAAAGATAAAGAAAATGAAATACATCCAATGAAAAAGAAATCCAATACTGCAACAATAAATAATTCAAAATCTTTACTTAAATATATTAAAAGTTTAACACTATATAATTGTGAGTTTGATCCAAAATTCAAACCTTTATTCGATCAAATTTATTATTTATATATTTATAAAGATGGAATTGCACCTGTTATATTATCATTAAGTACACTAACAACTATATCAAATAGAATTGATAATGAAGATTATTCATATGATATGTATCAATCTGTAAGTAACATAAGATTATTTATTGTTATTAATGAAATAATAATGTTACTACAATATTTATATATTATATATAAATTAAAAATAAATTTATTGAATTTATCTTATTTTATTTTATTATATATATATATATATATTAAATTTATTAAATTAGGCGATTGAAGAAGTTATTAATATTTTGTATATGAATATATATCCAAAAATCGAATAAATATTAAAACTAATTATTAAGATAAAAATAAATAAAAATAAAAATAATAATAATAAAAATATAAAATAAAATAAATTAATAAAAAAAAAATAAAAAAAAAAAAAAAAAAAAAAAAAAAAAAAAAAAATAACTAATTAAACAATTAATAATATAATGATTGAAATTTATATTAAATCTCTCAAAATTATTTCTCTAATTTTTTTTATTAAGAATGACTTATTGACTTAATTTAAAAATATAGAATTATATATATATTTTATAATCTATAAACATGTGTATAATACATGTGTATATATTATTATCTTTATTATTGGAATCATTTAATAACTCAATACTTTATTTTACAATAGAATATATAAAAAAAAATTTTTTTTTTTTTTTTATAGAGATTTGATATTTTAATTTATGTATTTTTATTTTTAATGACTTTTTTTTTTTTTTTTTTTTTTTTTTTTTTTTAAATATTATTTATTTATTTAATTTTATTTTTATGAAAATAATTATTTAGATATAAATAATTATATAATATAAATATAAACAAAGATTTAATAAAAATAAGAAAATATCTTTAATGATTTAATAATTTATTAATTTTAAATTATTAACGAAAAATGTTTATAGTATTAGTCTATGCTATTAATTTAATTAAATAAATAAAAGTATATATTTTTATTTACTTTAAATAAAAGAAAGGTATGAATAGAATTTTAGTTAATATTATTATTTAATTAAATAAATAACAAATATTAATAGAATTATTTACTAATTTATTAATTTATATATATATTTATATTATTTATATATTATTTTTGTTTATCTTTTTTTTTTTTGTTTGTTATTGAAGATATATGTAGATGTGTAGAGTTTTTATTAATTTATTGAAAAATTTTTTTTTTTTTTATAAACGCATTCTTGGACATACATTACTGTATAAAAGATTTCCTACCTCTTGTGCTGCCTATTAAATACATTAAATCAGAAATTATTATATATAAATAAATACATTGATTTAATAATTAACATATTTCAAATAATTTTTCTTTTCTTTTCTTTTTTTTTTATCAATTTCATTTATTAACAAATTTATTTATTTTTAAACTTACATCGTAAAACATTAAATATGAATATTTATCATTCATTATTTGATCTTCTATTGAATGAGCCGTTGAACTCTCAATATTAATTAATGCTATACTATCTTCTTTAATATACAAATTGTAAATTTGCTCAAATTGGGGTATAAAAATAGGATCAAATGGTTCATATAATATTGGGTTTAATTTAGTTTTGTGTAATATATCTGTACTTGAATACCCATCTTCATATAATATTTAAAATTAAAATTTATTTATAAAATTTTATACATATATATATTAATATAGAATAATTTATTATATTTATTATTATTTAAAAAAAATTTTTATTTAAATTGTAGTAATTCAAATAATAAAAAATTTTCTTACTTTCTTGTATTGGTATTCCATTTTTTTTATTATAATATTTTATAATAATATTCATTAAATCATAATGTGCCTCAAAAAATAATAAATTTTCAATACAAAATGTTTGGGTAGTAATATCCTTAATTATTTATTGAATTAAAATATATTATATTTGTGCATATAATATTAATGAATATTTAATTATAATAATAATTGTTATTTTTAAAATAATAAATATTTCATACTTTGACTTGTTCTTTAAAATTAGTATCTGTTAATCGTAGCAAAAATTCTTCTTCGGTTAACTAATAATTTTTAGTGAAATATATTTAAATTTATAATTAATAAAAATATTGTTATTAATATGATTTTAAAATTCTGATATAATGATATAATTATATAATAATAATAAATAAAATAAAAAATTAATATATATATATATATTTACTACTAATTTTTGTTTTTTTTTACTATGAATAAATATATTAATTAATGGATCAATAACACACATAACATGAACAGTCATAGTAATCATTTGGAATATATAGATTCTATATTTGAATACTATATCACCAAATACTGAATTCATTGTTAATGACATAAATATTGAACCTATTTTTAAAAGTTAGAAAAAATAAATTAATAAATGATTGAAAAAAAAAAAAGATACTCAAATTTAAATTATTAATAAAATGTATATTAATAAATATATATATATATATAATATAAAATATAATAAAATAAACTAATAATAAATAAATATTGAAGAAAAAAACAAAAGCAAAATAAATAGTGAAGTTTTATAAAAGAATAAAAGATCAATAAATATAAAATAAAATAAAATAAAAATTCATGCTTACAGAATATAATAACGATCACGAATGCTACATATTCTTTTCGTAATTCCTTATCCCATTTTTGTTTATAAAAAGCTTGATATATCATATATATAGAATGAATAATTACAACTAAATTCAAAATTAATTTCGGTACACTCATTTTAATTCTTTCATTTATACATCTAGTCTTTAAATTTTCCCAATCTTTTAATGAAAGTATCACATAATAAATAATTAAAGCTGTAACAGGAAAAATAACATAATATATAGTAATTTTCTAATAAAATGAAATAATTTATAATTTAATAATAATAATAACAATAACAATAACAATAACAATAATAATTTGAATATTTATATTATATATAACATAACATCATAAAAATTAAATATAAATTTATAAAATAACTATAATTAATTATGTTGTTATTAAAAATAATACCTTGTTAATTATACTATTAAGTTTATTAAAATAATGATTAGGATCAGATATTTTAAAGTCTCCTATTTTAATTTCTTCATTTGAAAAACTATCAATATTATCTGAACCAGAACTTTTAATTGGAAAGCTTTTGATATTTTTTGATATTTTACTTTCTATCTTTTTTAAAACTTTTTCACCCTTTTCATGTATATTTTTATTTTTCTTTTCACTAAATTTTAATTTAAATATACTTAAACGTTGAATATAAAAAATTCTTATAAATCTCGATAGCGTACTAAATATATGTATATAATTATATAAATTTTATAAATAAATGTATTAAATTAATATAATATAATATAATATAATATACATATTCATATTATATTTTTATAAAAATAAATTTTACATACATAATAACATAACTAAAAATGACGTAACTAAGAATCATATTAACTGAATTTTTTAAAAAAAAAAAAAAATTAAAAAATGAAAAATTTATATTAATATTAAAATTGTATTTTATAATATAAAAAATGTATATTATTATTCATACATAAGCACCATAATTTTAGTGCACGAATTATCTATAAATAAATAAATATATAAATAAATAAATAAATAGGTAAGTAAATAATAATAATAATAATAATAATAATAAAAGGTATAAAAAATTTATATTATTACTAATAAAACTATTTTGTTAAATTAATGTTAATTACTCTTATAATACATAATTTCCTGTTAAATAAAAATATTTAGAATATCGAAATAATATTAAAATATTTATGATTTATTTATAATTTTTAAACAGTTTAAATAAATTTATATAAAAATTAGCAATTATCTATAATTTCAATTAATTTATATTATACACCTTCATTCATTATTATTAATTATTTTAGTGCTGTTTTATTAATTTCGATTATTTTAAAATGAATTTTCAATTTTATTTAAAAAAAAAAAAAAAATAAATAAAATAATTAAATTGTACTATTTAATATATATAATATGTATATAATATTATAATATTTCTAATAATTTATTTCTCATTATTTTATAGTTAATTAATATTATTAATTAAATTTCTTCTCGATTTTTTTATTTGAAAATATACTTCATTTTAAAATAATTATTTTTATTATATATATATATATCAATAATTAATAAATTTACATTTGCTTTTATCTGTTTTGAATTTCCAATCCATATCTTTAATTT
>JACVTC010000078.1:860000-912359 GCA_016946835.1 Neocallimastix lanati (nom. inval.) | reverse complement strand
TGGTCATCTCCAGTAGTACTCATTCTAAAACACAATGGAAAGTGGCGCTTGTGTATTGACTACCGAAAAGTCAATGATATGACAGAAAAAGATTCTTATTCAGTTCCATATATAGATGAAATTTTTGATAGTCTCGGAGGATCTAAAATATTTACAACTCTTGATTTATTTTCTGGTTTTTCACCAAATCTTAATGGATGAAGAAAGCGTTGAAGTAACCACTTTCACTACTAAGTTTGGAAATTATCAATTTAAGGTTATGCCTTTTGGACTTACTGGAGCTCCCTCAACCTTCCAAAGAGAAATGAATAAAATTTTATTCCCTTTTATTGGTGAATTTGTTTATGTATTTATTGATGATGTTTTGATCTATTCAAAAAGTATCGAAGAACATTTAATTCATATTAAACAAGTATTAGAAGTATTTAAAGAAAACAAGTTAAAAATTAATATTGAAAAGTGCCATTTTCTTCAAACTGAAGTTGATGTATTAGGTCACAAACTTACTACTAAAGGATTAAGTCCCATGGAAAGTAAGATAACAGCTATTAAGAAGTGGGAAGCCCCTTCATCACTTCATGAATTAAGATCATTTTTAGGAGCAGTGGGATATTATCGTGATTTTATTCCTAAATATGCTCAAATTACCTCACCTTTATGTAAATTATTGAAAAAGAATACCAAATATGAATGGAATAAAGAACAACAAGAAAGCTTTGAACTCCTAAAAGAAAAATTAATCAATGCACCTATTCTAAAATTTCCGTCATTTGACAAACCTTTTATCATTAGAACTGATGCTTCGTATAATGGAATTGGTGGAGTTCTTTTACAAAAAGAAGAAGAAACCGGTAAGGAGCATCCAATACACTTTATAAGTAGAAGTTTAAAGAAAGCTGAAAAGAATTATGGTATTACCGATTTAGAAGGAACCGCTTTGTTTTACTGTATGACTAAATTTAAATCTTATATTGAAGGAAATCCATTACCTACAACTATTTACACAGATCATAAACCATTAGTTGGTTTATTTAAGAATAAAGAACCTTTGAATGCAAGGCAAACAAGATGGTGTCTAACCGCTAGTATGCTCGGAATTAATATAAAATATGAATCAGGCAAAAAGAATGTGTTAGCTGATGCTCTTTCAAGAATGAAAAGTAAGGAAGAGAGAAAGATATTATTAACAAAAATTACTAATGGAAATAATGAAGAATTATTATCTAAGGTTATAAAGGAATTTATTAATGAAAAGTTTACTGTTATTGATGGTGAAGATTACTTTATCGACAATGGAAATTATAGAAAATTAATAACGGACGAAAATGAAAGGTTTAAATTAATTTTAGAAGCTCATAATATTGGCCACGAAGGATATTACAAAACATATCAAAGACTTAAGAAAAACTTTTATTGGAATCATATGATTAAAGATATCAAAAGAATTGTTAGTAATTGTGAAAAATGCCAATTAAATCGTCCTCAACCATATCCAGAACCAACCGAAAACCATCCAACTAAAGTGGAGGGTCCCTTTGTGCATTTAGGATTAGATATTATAGGACCGTTACCAAAAACAAGAAATAATAATCAATATATTATAGTAACTGTTGATTACTTTACCAAATGGGTTGAAGCCGAACCCACTGAAAACATAACTTCCTCTGATATAATTAAATTTTTAATAAACGTTTTTGCAAGACATGGTGTACCTCAAGTTATTACTACAGATAATGGAGTCCAATTCACTTCTGATATGACTAAAATCTTTCTTGATCTTTATGATGTTTATGTAAAATTCATAGCTACCTATCACCCTGAATCCAATGGTCTCACTGAAAACCGAAATAAAGAAATTGGAAAATTACTTCGTTTATTAGGAAGGAAAAATCAAGATTGGGATGAAGTTTTACCTTCTGCTTTATGGGCACTTCGAACTACCAAAAACACAGCTACCGGACATTCTAGTTTTGAATTAGTATATGGAAGAGAAGACCAACAGCCTTATGATATAGCCATAAGAACAATTGAAAATGCAGGTAAATCGTATGATGAAATTTTAATGGAAAAATTTGTTCGTCATTATCAATGGACTAGAGAAGCATGCGAAAATGTGAAGAATGCTAACAAGTATTGGGCAACAAGACGAGAAGAACAAATAAGTATGAAAAAAGGAAAAGAATTAAAAGCTGGTGATCTTGTTCTTGTTAGAAACTTTAGCCGCACTAAGCTAGAACCATATTACAATGGACCATTTAAAATTTTAAAAATTCAATTCAACACGGCAACCTTAATCGATCAGAAAACTGGGAAACAACTCGATAGGAATGTTCATTTTAAAAATTTAGTAAAGTTTAACTCCGCTTACAGAGAAGCTTGAGTCTTCGTCGGGGCATCTTGATAAGAATGTACTAAATAATGCATTCTTAATTAAATCTACGATTTATTTCTAATACATTATGTGTACATTATTATTTTTGTACTTTAATAAATTTTTAAATTCAAAGATTAAAAATTAGATCAAAAATTATATTAAACTTTATAATTTTTATATTAAATCTTATATTAATAGTAATATTTTTATATATTTAAAACTTATATTAACAATATTAATAATAAATCTTATTTTTTTATTTTTATATTAATAATGAAAATTTGTATTAATAATATTTTTATATATTGATAATTAAAAATTTATATATTATATTTTAACTTTTATTATAAAATTTTATATCGAAATGTTTTATTTTATATTGAAAAATATTTTATTTTATTAAAAACCTTTATATTAGAATAGTATTTTTATTTTTATTTGAATATTTTAACAGATTGTAATAAAAATTTTAGCCAATTAAATAAATTCTTATTAGTAATATTTTAGATAGATTATAAAAAAAAAAAAAAAAAAAAAAAAAAAAAAAAAAAAAAAAAAAGTTTTATTAATATTATAAATGTATTTTATTTATATTGTTATAATTAAATTTTATATAATTGATTATAAAAATCAATTTAAATTTAATAGTTTTTATATATAAAAAGAAAAATAATAATAAAATGTAATTTAGTGGCAAGAACAACTTTTATGCCTTGAAAAAAAAAGTATAAATAGTTGTAAATTTTGCTACTAATTTTTAAATATCATCAAATAAAATAAAATAAAATAAAATAAAATCAAATAAATTTATAAATAAAAATAATAAATAAATAAATAAAATTTGTGTTTCCTTACTTTATTTTATTTAATTCTCTAAAACCTTAACACTGATGGTAAAGAATGAATTAATAACCTTTATTTTATTATTAATAATTCTTTACTTGTTAAAAAGTAAACAGGTTGAATTTAACGAGGAATCAGGTTGATATATCTATATAATATAACTATATAGATATAAGTAAATTACTAAAATAGAAGAGTTATAAAGTTAAATTTGTTAATTTAACACTTAATTAAAACTAATAATTGGTTTGATATGATAAAAATTTTTATTTATTAATAAAAATATATAGTTATATTATAATAGGTTAACTATAACCTTACAAAGGACAAAAAGATAAATTTGAATTTTCTTTTTATACTTTGTAGGTTTGAGAATATTGATAATAATAATATAAAGTTGATAATAATAATATTTAGTATAAGAATATGTTTAATATAAATAAATTATATTTTTTAATCTAATATATTAGCTAATATATATAATATAATATTAAATTTAAATATTTAATATAGTAATTAATAATTAATAATTAATTAAATCAATATAACATAAATTAATACATAAACATTAATTTATGAATCAAGGATGACATGACCAAATGATTCATGTTAATAAATATTTTATTTATTAATAATATTTAAGTTTAATATGATATCATTAGAATCAGTAGGCCTAAGCTGGTCCTAAGATGATCAAATAACTTATAATATTATAAAATAAATAAAATTTAAAGAATAATTAATGAATTATAAATTTTTATTAATTATTTTGTTTTTAATAATTTTAATTGAAATTAATTGAAATTGAAATTTAATTCAGTTGTAATTTCGACAACGCCCTTCCACAAAAATCGGATTCCAGACGATTTTGTGTAACGTTACATAAAGAAATTATTATATTTATAAAATTGTATATTTTAAAAAATTTTTTTTTTTTTTTTTTTTTTTTTTTTTTTGAAGTAAAAAGGTCACATGAGTCCTTTAAAGAACACATTACAAGTGGCCATTTCATGGAAATTTCGAAATTGTCAAAATTTACTGAAATTAAAATTTTGTTATAAAATTAAATATCGAGAAATATAATGGTGTGAATTTTATTAAAAATTTCGTTGAAAAAATGTAAAATTGAAATTTTGAAATTGAAATTGAAATTTCATCTTAATTTTATGCATTAAATTGAAAATTTTTAAATATAGTGAAAATTTATAATTTAATGAATATAATAATGTAAAAATAAATAAAGTATTATTAAATTTCGATTTTTTAAAAATTTTTGAAATTTTGAAATGTAAAATTTTAAATTAACTAATTTAATTTTGAAATATTATTATTTAATATACTATTTATAGCTTAAGTATAATAATTTTTTTTTTTTTTTTTTTTTTTTTTTTTTTTTTTTTTTTTTTTTTTTAATTATAAGAAAGAGAAGTGAATTTTCTATTATTCTTTAAATATTCTTGATATATTCTTTGATTCCTTGGATTATTTTCAACTTCATAAGAAGGCACCCAATTACTTGAACTTTTATATTTGTATCTAACTCTATATTCGTAGCAGTTTTTCTTGTAGTTTGTCCTAAATCCAGAAATTTCAATAATATCATTAATGGATTCATTGTGCGAACTTCTATTTAAAAACTTTTGCGGAGTTGGGACATAAGGTTCCAATTCAGAGATATGAAAGATTGGATGATGTTTTGGAAAAGGTGACTTTTTAAGATCAATTTTATAATTATTATTCTCTAAAACATCGATTACCTTGTAAGGTCCATATTTGCAAGGAGCGAGTTTAGAACAATCTTCAATATTTAAGGAAGGAGGTGCTTGAATCCAAACCAAGTCACCTTCTTTTATTACAGGAGGTGGCATCCTTTTCTTATCCGCATAATTTTTATATAATTCTTTAGATCTTAATAAGACATCTTTAATATGATTAAAACTTGTACTTACATTTTTAATAAATTTACTATTAGTATCAACTTGGGGTAGTAAGAAATATTCGTCCATAGATGGATGAAATCCATAGTTAATAAAGAAAGGTGTTTCTTTTGTAGATTCATTGACTGAATTATTATAAGCGAACTCTGCAAGATAGATCCAATTAATCCAATCGTCGTGATAATAAGATCTTGAATAAGCTCTTAAATACTGTTCAATAAAGGAGTTACATCTCTCAACTTGACCAACAGTCTCATGATGATCTGTTGTAGCTAATTTGGATTTAATATTAAGTAATTTCATGAATTCTTTCCAAAGTGCACTTGTAAACTGAGGACCTCTATCTGTATACATATCATAAGGAAGGCCATGTAATTTATAAACATTATTCATAAATGCTTTGGCAGTTTGTTTTGCATCAGGAATTTGTTTAAAAGGTATTAAGTGAATCATTTTAGAAAAACGATCCACTACAACCATTATTACCGTATATCCCTTTGAATCAGGGAGGCCACATAAAAAGTCAACTTCTATAGATTTCCAAGGTCTATCAGGTGTTTCCAACGGTTGTAGAAAGCCATATTTCCTATGTCTATTAATTTTGTTTCTTGCACAACATTCACAGGAATTGACAAATTTTATAACATCATCTTGCATTTTGGGCCACCAAAAGTTTCTTGTAATTAATTCAAGAGTTCTTTTAATTCCAAGATGACCAGCGGAAGGCTTTTCATGATATTTAGTTAAGATTTCTAATCTTAAAATTTCAGGAATATAAATTAAATTATTATATAATATAATATTATCCTTTATTTTGAACTTATTCATTTTCCTAAAGGGTTTATAGGACATATCATTTTTAATATTCTGTGGGCTAAAATAGAGTCTAATATCATCAGCTGTGGCATCTGTTTTTGTAGCTTCTATAATTCTTTCTAAAAGATCGCTAACAACACCAATAAAACATGGAACTTCCTTTACATTTTTTATGTCAAGAATATTTTCGGTTTTAGTTTCTTCATTATTTTTTATATAATCTGGTCTTCTTGAAAGAGAATCAGGTTTTCCATTATTGGAACCTTGTCTATAAATTAATTCAAAATTATATTCTTGGAAGAACATATGCCATCTATGTTGCCTTTGATTACCAATTTTACCACCAAGGGTATATAATAAGTTCCTATGATCAGTATAAACAGTTACTTTGTATTTCGCACCAAGTAATAAATGTCTCCATGCCAAAAAGGCTTCTCTAATAGCTAACAACTCCTTGTCTGTAATAGTATAATTAATTTCTGCACCTTGTAAGCTTCTTGAGAAATATGCAACTGGATGTAATTTATTATTATCATCCTTTTGTGATAAAACAGCACCAAGGGCAAAGTTACTTGCATCACATTCAACAATAAATGGTTTATTATTATCCGGATGGAATAAAACTGGAGAACTGGTTAATCTTTTCTTTAATTCTGAGAATGATTCTTCACATTTGTTATTCCAATTAAATTTAATATTTTTTCTGGTTAAATTATGTAAAGGTTTTGCAATTTTTGCAAAATCTTTAACAAATCTTCTATAATAATTGCAAAGACCTAAAAACCTCTGTACGTCCTTTAAGTTATTTGGTTGAGGCCAGTCTTTAATTGATTCTATTTTCTTCGGATCGGTAGTGACACCTTGACCTGATAATACATATCCAAGGAATTCAACTTTCTCTTTATCAAATTCGCATTTTTCTAATTTTGCATATAAGTTATTATTAATTAATGCTTGCAAAACCTCCCTAACTTGTTTATGATGTTCTTTTAAATCTTTGGAGTAGATTAAAATATCGTCTAAATAAAGAATAACACTTTTTTCTAAATATGGTCTTAGTACCGAATTAATAAACGATTGAAAAGTAGCTGGTGCGTTTTTTAAACCAAATGGCATAACTAAGTATTCATAGTGACCATATTTAGTTCTGAAAGCTGTCTTGTATTCATCCCCTTCCTTAATACGGATTAAATTATAGGCTGAACGTAAATCTAATTTTGTAAAATACTTTGCTCCTTTAACCTTTTCAATAATTTCATTAATAAGAGGTATGGGGTACGAGTTTCTTATAGTAATAGCGTTTAACTTCCTATAGTCTACGCATAACCGAAGTGTACCATCTTTTTTCTTTTGGAATAGAACTGGATAACCTGCAGGTGATTCAGATGGTCTAATAAATCCTTTTTTTAGGTTTTCTTTTATATATTCTTTCAAAACTTTATTTTCCTCTTCGGTTAAGGGATAGATTGGACCATAGTGAAGGGAAGCGTCCTTCTCCAGCACTATTTTGCAGTCGGTTAAACGATGTGGGGGAAGTTTATCGGCTTCGGCTTTACTAAAAACAATAAATAGATCGCGATATTGAAGCGGAATATCTTCAATATTTGGATCTTCATTGTCATTTTTATTAATTTCTTTATTTGATAAGAAGGAATATATTAAAAAATTGTAATTATAGTCATTGTTTAAATTAAAATTGTTTTTTAAATATTTATTTTGTTTTTTGAAATAATATTTATATTTATTAATAAAATAATGATTTTTATTAAAAAATTTTTTATAATTAAATTTATCACAAAATTTTGAAAATTTATTAAGGTTAAGGTTATTAAGTTTTTTATTAAAAAATTTTTTATTATAATTAAACTTCTGATCAAATTTTTTTAAATTTTTTGAAAAATTTTTATAATTAAATTTTTTTATTGATTTATTAAAAAGTAAATAATTTTTTAAAATTTTATTTTTCATCGACTGTAGATATAAATTGTTTTTGCAATATTTATTAGGATTTTTGTTATTTTTATTTGAAAAATAATAATTTAAGTAAGAATATAATATATTCTTATCATAATTATAGTGAATTTTGAATTTTCGCATGAATTGATTACCAAAAAGTAGATCAGTTGGTATGCAATTTGTTATTAGAAATTTTTCATTGTAATTTTTAAAATAAAATTTTTTATTCTTTTGTATTTTTATTTGAAATTTTAGCCAAACATACTGATCTATCTTAGTAGTAGAACCAGATATACCTTTGACTGAAATTTTATTTTTTAAATTATAAATTTTTAAATTTAGTTTTTGAACTAAATTTTTTGTAATAAAATTACAAAATGATCCAGAATCTAGCATAGATTCAGATGTAATTTTTTGGTTATTTTTAATTTTTAATTTATTATTATTAATTGGTAGTCTTGTTGGAATGTAGCAATGGAATAAGAGAAAAGTTGAAGGTAGTTTTTGGGTTGTGATGTTATCAAATGAAGGAAAGTTATAATAAATTGTTTTTACATTTTTTGATGAATTGGACTCCGAGTGAAGTCCTTCATTTAGTTTTTTGAATTATTATTATTTGTACTATTATTACTGTTATTATTAATTTTATTAAAGTTATTATTATTATGGACTTTATTATAATTATTATTATAATATTTGTTATAATTGTTATTATTATTATATTTATTATTATTGTTGTTGTTGTTATTGTGGACATTAGAAGGCTTTTTCTTTAAATTTTTATTACCATTAGATTTTAATTGACCTTTAGATTTCAAGGAATTTTCGTAAAGAATACATCTAGTATAAATAGTACTAAGATCAGAAGGAAATTCATCCATTTTTTCTATTTCTTCCTGGAACCTTGGGTGCAATCCATTATAAAAGAATAAAACTAAAGCTTCTTCATTCCAATTCAAACATGTTGTAAGGGTTCGAAATTCATCAATATAATCATTAATTTTCCCAAATGTGTGAGAAATTTTTGCGAGTTGGATCATGGCTAATTTCTTACTGGCAACATTATTAAAAGCTTTCCTTAATTCTTTAATCAATTCTTCTAATGTTGCTGGACTTCTATCTTTATATTTGGCATAATACCAATTACGAGCACCATCTCTTAAGCGTGACTTAACATAATTAATTTTTACATCCATAGTAGATTCACAGTTAGGATAAGTCTTAAAAGTATCTTCACAGAGCTGACAAAAGAGATCGGTTTCCTTAGTATCCCCAGTGAAAAATCCAGGTTCTGGGACTTCTTGAAGTGTATTGGGAATAGTATTCCTCATTATTACATCATTGTCTGCCTCTCTTCTTGTTGATATAGAAGCGTTATCATCTTGATTTTGAGAAGCATTAACATTAGGAATAAAATCGAATTTCTGATTTAAAATGCTGGTAATAGAAGAAAGTTGTTTTATGATATTCTTGTTATCCCTATTTAAAGTAAAAAGTTTCTTTTGAAGATCTTCATTATATTTATTAAAATCTTCTCTTGATAAGAATGTAACTTCTGCATCTTTTGCCAGTTCAGAGACAGTAATCTGAGCGTCTGTTCTTAGCTTATTTACTTCCGACATAGGAGCAAAGTCAGGATAGGAGTTTGCCCACACGTTATTATAAAGGGACATATCAAGGTGATTCTCTTTTCTAAGGTAAGGTTATTGTTAAAAAGTAAACAGGTTGAATTTAACGAGGAATCAGGTTGATATATCTATATAATATAACTATATAGATATAAGTAAATTACTAAAATAGAAGAGTTATAAAGTTAAATTTGTTAATTTAACACTTAATTAAAACTAATAATTGGTTTGATATGATAAAAATTTTTATTTATTAATAAAAATATATAGTTATATTATAATAGGTTAACTATAACCTTACAAAGGACAAAAAGATAAATTTGAATTTTCTTTTTATACTTTGTAGGTTTGAGAATATTGATAATAATAATATAAAGTTGATAATAATAATATTTAGTATAAGAATATGTTTAATATAAATAAATTATATTTTTTAATCTAATATATTAGCTAATATATATAATATAATATTAAATTTAAATATTTAATATAGTAATTAATAATTAATAATTAATTAAATCAATATAACATAAATTAATACATAAACATTAATTTATGAATCAAGGATGACATGACCAAATGATTCATGTTAATAAATATTTTATTTATTAATAATATTTAAGTTTAATATGATATCATTAGAATCAGTAGGCCTAAGCTGGTCCTAAGATGATCAAATAACTTATAATATTATAAAATAAATAAAATTTAAAGAATAATTAATGAATTATAAATTTTTATTAATTATTTTGTTTTTAATAATTTTAATTGAAATTAATTGAAATTGAAATTTAATTCAGTTGTAATTTCGACATTACTAAATTGTACTTTCCTATATTCTTCATAACCTAAACCTCATTATAAATTTAATTTATTTTGATATAAATTAATTTTAATTTGTAAATAATGTAAATAAATTTTAATTAATCACTTTATTGTTATATTATTAAATATATGTATATATTAAAATACAATTGTAAATATTAAAATTATACTTTTAAGATACTAAATTATTAAAACTATTAATTAAATATTATTATAAAAATTATTATAAAATTATTAAAATTATTAATTAAATATTATTCTAAAAATTATTATAAATTATTAATATTATAAAATTATTAAAATTATTAAATATTATTATAAAAATTTATTTATTATAACTATTAAATATTATTATAAAATTATTAAGATTATTAATTAAATTTATTATTAAAAATTATTATTAAAAATTATTACTTATTATAAAAATTATTATTTAAATATTATCAAATTTATTAATTAAATATTATAAAAATTTTATTTTATTGTGAAAATAATTACAAGTATTATTTAAAATAATTAAAGATTATTAAATTTATTATATTAATCTTTAAAAACAATTTATTTAACTTAAAAATATCAAAGAAAATAGTAAAAACTATTTTCTATATATTTATTTTATAATTATTTTTAATTAAATTATATTTGAATATTATATTATTATATTTATAAAAATTAAAACAAAAATGAATTATTGATATAAAATTAATTCAATAATTCTATAAAATTACTTAAATTATAAACAATTAATTATACTTTAAATTTATAAAAAAATATAAATATTGTAACAATTTCTTAAAAAAAATTAAATATGTGTACTTTAAATAAAAAAAATTTTTATATCAATAAAAAATAAATAAATAACTTTTAAAAAAAGAATTATTATTTTTTTTTTATTTAAAATCAAAGCAGGGTAATACCCGTCCCCCCCTGCTTGATTTTAAATATCTAAGTGTCAACCCCGAGTCTACCACTGATGGTAAAGAACGAACATATAATGGATTATTAATTAGAATTTCAACTTACTTTAGAATCCATTATATTATTCTTTACTTAATATTACTTTACTATATTTTCTATACTAAAATATTTTCTAAATATATTTTTTTTTATATTTTTATTAAAAGTTTCTAAAATATTATCAATAATTCTATATTTTTACTATTAATATCAATATCTATAATTTACCTTAAATTTTATTATTTTATTAAAGTGTTTATTATCAATATTAATATTTTATTTTTATTTTCAAATATATTATTATATTATTATTATATTGTATCAATATTAAACTTGTATTCTTTTTAGTATTTTATTTTATTTTTAAATTGATTATTTAATATTTTTTTATTCCCCACAAATAAAATCAAATCTTAATTGATTAATAATAAATATTAAATATATTATAGTTTTTAAATTTATTTTATATAAAATATAAGAATATTATATTAACATTCTTGATTAAAATAACTTTATTTTTCTGTAAAATCTTTTTAAATTTTGCTTGTTACTTTTCGTATATATTAAATAATTTAGTTTTAGTATATGAAAAATAATATAAAATTATATAAACAAAATTTATTAAAATAAAAATACTTATGAATTAGTTAATTTAAATTAATATAAAATTTTAAGTAATTAGTAATAGTAAATATTTTTTTTTTTAAATATGATAATAAAATGTAGAAAGGCTTTACATATTTATTTTTTTTCAAAAAGTATAAATAAGTGAAGTTTTTCAATAATTAAAATGTAGACAGAAAAATATTAAAAATAAATAATTAAATAAAATTCTAATAAAACCCGAACCATAACACTGAGGATTTCGTTACAATAATTAAGAAATGAGGAATGACCAAATGAAATAATCAGAATTCTGTCATTCAATAATTTAATTTATAAAGCATATTAAATTTATACAGTTTTAATAAATATTCAAATACAATGTATAATTTATAGTTTTATCATTATAATTATTATTTCGCTTAATAATTTTTAAAAGAAAAGAATTATTATTAATAAAATTTATATTTTTAATAACATTTGTAATTTTATATAATTTTTTATTAATAAAATTTAAATAAAAAAATTATTATTATTAGTTTTATATTTTTAATAACATTTAAGTAAAAGAATTATTATTAATAACATTTATATTTTTATGTGTTTTTTTTTATTAATAACATTTAAGTAAAATAATTAATAATATTTATATTTTTAATAACATTTAAATAAAAGAATTATTATTAAAAAAAAGAATTAAAATCAAAAAATCTAACCATTATATGATTTATTTAATTATTCACTTAATAATTAATTTAAAAATTGAAATAACAAAATAATACAATAAAATAATATTATGTAGTATAATATAGCTATAGCCACAAATTTATATATATCACGTGAAAAAATTGGCGTAATGCAACTTCCCCTATATTTTCATATATAAACTCATGTTTTATTAGTTGTGATATAAAATTAAAATTTATTATTATTTATTTATTATTGATAATATAATAATAAATATAATAATAAAATTTTATATATTATATATAATATTTAATATATAAAAAAGTCTACATTTAATTTTTATCAATTATTAATATTTGTATTAGTTATTCATTAATAATAAAGTCAAGTATGATAAATGATACATAATAATTATAATATTATAATAATAATTCTTAAAATATAAATTATTGTCTTTTTTTTAGAAGGGTAATTTCTACTTCTCCTATTTATTGGGTTCTCAAAATTGAATAGTTGATTTATTGAGCCAACTTTATACCTGTACTGTTATTAAAATGACAATAAAATTTTTACAAAAAAAATCAACTTTATTATACACATTATTAATATTATACTATATTTTATATTTTATTTTATTTTTATTTATTTATTTTTATCTTTTTTTTTTTTTTTTTTTTTTTTTTTTTTATCATTGTTTTTGTTTTTTAATTATTTTATTATTATTATTATTATTATTATTATTATTATTATTATTATTATTATTTTTTCAATAATTTATTTTAATTTTTATTTTTTATCTTATTTTATTTTTTGAAAGAAGGATATTATTATTGCTTTATGTTATTTTTTGATTTGGATTAATAAAAAATTTATATTTAAAAGAAAAATGAAAAAAAAAAAAAAAAGAAAAAAAAAAGAAAAAAAGGGAGAAATTTTATTTTTTTAAATTATTATTATTATTTTTTTATTGTTATTAATTCTTATTATAATTATTATTTATTAATTAATTTTTATTATCAATTATTATTATATTATTAACAAAAGTAGTAGATATTTATATTAATTTTTTTTTTAATTTTTTATTTTTTTTAAACTTTTTTAATTTATATATATATATTTTAAAACTATTATTATTTTTATAATTTTATTTTAATGCATTAATTTAATGTTGTCCATGTTGTTCATGAATATCCATATTATTCATAAGATGTGTGGCAAGATTAACACCATCACCATCTCTTTCAGCACCATTAAGATTAACTGGTGCTAATGAATCTTCATTGTCCATATCAGATAGAATACCATTTAAGTTCTCTGATGTTAAAACCCGTGCACGTGAATTGATTCCATTTAATTGATTTCCATTATTTTCAAAATTAGAGGAAGTATTATTTATATAATTATTATTTAAATTATTATTAGTATTTGATCCATTATCATTGCTATTATTATTATTTATATTTATAGGGTTTGATGCATTATTTACATTGGAATTACTGTTATTATCAGGGAAAATAGAATTATGAAGGTTACTATGTCCAATTTCTTGATTATTTCCTACATCACCCATATCTTGATTAAGTGGAACATTAGTGCAATTTGTATCTGTACTTGCATTATTTAATCTATTATTTAATTGATTTCTTATATCTTCACTATCATCCACTCTTAAAGTATGAACTGGTCTTCTAGTTGTTGAAACAGTAGTAATTGGTGTACTAGATAAAATACCTGGTGAACTTGATAAACCATTTGTATCAACATCATCATCTAATCCACTGAAACTTTCCATACTAACACTAGCTACTAAATTAGCAACTTGACGACATAATGGACATTGGAACATATTACCAGTTGAAAGTATAGGAGTTACACATTTATAATGGAAACAGTGAGAACATGGAGCAACAAATAATGCTTGAAATGGCCCTATACCACACAAACAAATACAACAATCAACTGAACTCTTTGAATTAATATCATCATCCGCAGAATGACTAGAATATGGATTGGTTGCTGATAAAAGTGCTTTTAAAGCAGCTCTAAATCTATTAATTTTTTAAAATAAGAATGAAGATAAGATAATTTTTTTTTTTTATAATTCGTAAAATTTCGTTTATAATAATTATTAAAATATTAAAAAAGATAAAAATATAAATAATATAATTTATATAAAAGATATTGTATATATAATTTATAAACATAATAATATATATATAATTATATTATCAAATAATATAATATATAGAAAAAATAATGTTAATTATTAATTATTAATTATTAATTATTATTATTATAATTTATTTGATATGTATTTATCTTTTAATGTTTTTTTTTTTTTTTTTTTTTTTTTACCTAGTTGGATTAGCTTGTCTACGTTGTTGTATAACCTTTCTATTAACTATAACAATTTTTATAATAACACATTTGTATATATCTGAATTATAAATATATAATTTTTTTTCATGAAAAAATATTATTAAGAAGAAATAATAGTAATTTAATAATTAATATAAAAAATTTTGCAATATATTAATTAATATATAAACAAATAAAATAATAATATAATAATATAAAATTTTAATATAATTAATATTTTAAGTATATATCCTTTTATTAATTATTTATTATTACCTTCTGATTTTCCTTGATAGTCAATACCTAATTGAATAATATCATTATCTTTTAAAGGATATGGTCTACTTTCTTTTCCAGATGGACTAAGTCTCATATGATTTAAGAAAGTACCTGAAGAACTAGCAGTATCTTTAAGATATACCTTTCAATAATATAAAAGTTACAAGGAAACATTAATAAAATATTATAACAGTAATAATAATTACAATAATAATAATAATAACAGCAATAACAATAATAACAATAATAATAATAACAATAATAATAATAACAATAATAATAATAACAACAATAATAATAACAATAATAATAATAACAACAATAATAATAACAATAATAATAATAACAATAATAATAATAATAACAATTTTATTTTAAAATAGCAATACGAGATATTATATATAAAAATAATTGTTTTTAAACTTTATACAAGGTAAACTCAATATTAAAACATTATATTAACATTATTTCAATAACAAAAGAATTTATTTACTTGTCCATCCTTTGCCCAAATTTCAGCATGACTTCTACTAACGACTTTACTTTTAAACCAAATTGCATTATCATTAGCAATATTATCATTATTATTTCCTGGTCTATTCACTTGTCGTCCAATTTTAACTACCATTCCTTCGATAAGATCACGTTCAATTTTATCAAATGTTAATGGATTTGGACTTCTACTTGTATCTGGAAAAGATACAAGCTGAATAGATACAACTGGAACATTACTATTATCTTCAATAATATTTGAACCTGACATTGACATATTATTTGTATTTGATACCTTTATAGTAATAAATATTATTTTTTAATTAAATTAAATTTTTAAAAAAAAATATTTTATTTAATTTTTTTAAATATATATATATAATATATATAACATTAAATTTATTTAAAAGGTAGAAATTTAAGAGTTTAAAATTTCAATATTTCTAATGTAATTTATATATAGGAAATATAAGATATACTAACTTATATATTGCTACTCAATATTAATCCTTTAATTTTTTACTAATATAGTTATATAATATAAAAAGATTATGCTTATATATTGATTTATACGTTAGAAAATAATATTAATTATAAAATTTATATTTTTGTGAAGTATTTATTCTCTATTTTTATTTTTATATAATATATGATGCTTAATATTTAATATTTGATTTTTATTATTTAATATATATTATAACAAAAAATGCTTCCACTAATACTTCTATAATTTTATCTAACTAATAATGAATAAAATAATAATAATAATAATAATAATAATAATTATAATAATAATAATAAAAAGGATATATTATGTATTATATATTAAATAATTTTATCTTTAATATGAAATTTCATTAATTGAACTTCTTCAGTATATAGAATTATTTCTTAATTTTGAAAATAAAAAGTATATAATATTTATAATAATTACTTTTTCTTTTTTTTAAAAAAAAAAAAAAAAAAAAAAAAAAAAAAAAAAAAAAAAAAAAAAAAAAAAAAACAGATTACGCTTTGGTAAAATTAATTTTTAAATTTATTTAGAATTTATTTAGAATAATAAAATATAATTATTATTTTAAATAATATAAAATAATATAAAATAAAAAAAAATATTAAAAATTATAATATGATATAAAATAAACCTGTTAAAAATATATATATATATTATTTTTAAATACAAAAAAAAAATTAATTCTGAAAATAAAAAAAATATATATTAATATTTTGATTTTTTAGTACTAATAATAATAATAATATTTATAATATTTAAATATTTAATATTAAGTATATAGATTAAAATTTATTAATTATTAGATATATATAATATAAAAAAAAAAAAAATTGATATGAAATATTAATTATTTAACTATGATATTTAATTAATAAAAGTAAAATATGAAAAAATATTGAATCATACCTACAAACTATAAATATAATATAAATATATAAATATTTAAACTTTCTAATTACTGTAAAAATTAAAAAAAAAAAATTTTTTTCCATAAAAATCTTCAAATCTTTTTTTTATTATTATTATTATTATTATTATTATTATTATTATTATTATAATTATTATTATTGCATACTTTTAGTCCTTTTTTTGAAAAAAAAAAATATTTTAAATAATAATATGACCCTTTTATTAATTAAATAAGGAATATTCATTTTACTTTTTTAAAAAAATAATTATAATTATTATATATAGATAAATAATTAAATAATTAATTTTTTAATTATTTAATTATAATAAATAAATAATAAAAAATAATTAAAATAAAAAAAAATTGATATAGGTAATTCATGGATATTTAAATTATAAAAATTAAAAGTTTATTTAATAATATATTTTACTAATTAACTATGGATGTTTTTATTTTTATTTAATAATAAAATAATTTATTATGAGATTGAAATAAATTATATTAATAATTATAATTTATTTTATTAATTTATATTTATTATATATATATATATTTTTTTTGAAATTCTATTTTTATATAATTTTTTTATTTTTTTTTTTTTTTCATTTAAATTTTAACTTTATTTATTTAAATTTATATATATTAAAATACAATTTGATAAATATGCAAATTGGGTATATTTTCATTATCTTTAAAATAAAATTAATAATGAAAATAAAATATTAAATTTATTTAATCATTAATATATTTATTTACAATTAATTATATATTTATCTAAAATTTAAAATTTAATTCATTTAATTAATTTGAAACACTATAGATGTTTTTTTTTCTTTTTTATACAAATGAATTTATAAAAGATTTATCGTTTTAATTTTTTTTATAATTATATATTGAATAAATATTATATAAATATTAAAAGAAATCTCTTCTTTTATTTTATGGTTTTATATTTATAATATAAATTTTTATAATATTTATAAAAATAAAAATAAAATTTTTTTGTCATAAAATTATAATTAAAATTATAATTATATACCCTCATAAATATAAATATTATTATTATTATTATTATTTAGTCATTTGGTCACATGTGGTATATTATATAATTTCATTATTTTTTTTTTTTTTTTTTTTTTTTTTATAGACTGAAGACTTTGGTCTTCCCCATATAGTAATATGGGTGTATGATTAACTGCCATACCGGTACGGCGTCGACGCTCTCAACTCCCCATAAGCAAAGAAACTCCATATAGAAGCACCCTACGCGATCCTCGAGGGAAAGCAGAGCCAACTATAGGTGGCGTCCTTGCCATCCCAGAGGAGCTGGACACTGTAAATCCTCTCAGACAAGGCTTACGCAATGGGATTCTTATAGTGTTAGAAATATAGAAAACTTAGAAAGTATACCTACCTGAGTATCGTTTAACCCCTAACCTTTCACGCAAAACCCAAAGGGAAAAATCGTGAAGATATGATACTTGTGGGGGTCGATAATTTCATTATTAATTATATAATTTTAAATAGATGTAAATTGTTTTATTAGGGTTATTAAGATTATAGATATTAACTATTTCATAACTAATGATATTAAAACTTTATTACTTCCTTTATTTACTTTATATAAATATTTTATTATTATTATTATTATTAATGTTATTATTATTAATGCTATTATTATTTTTAATGCTAATAAATACAAAATATGAAAATACTTTCTAAAAAAAAAAAAAAAAAAAAAAAAAAAAAAAAAAAAAAACTTTTACTTATAGCATTTATTATAATATTATTTATTTATTTATAGATTATAAAGTATTTAATAACAATAAATTTATATTAATTAAACAATAAAGTACTTCCTATTGTTATTATTAATGTTTTATTTATATTTATTTCTTTTAATCTATTTTTCATTTTTTTTTTTTTTTTTTTTTTTTTATTTATTTATTTATTTATTTATTTAAAAATGTATTAAATTAAAAAATAATCGGTCTAATTATTATTATTATTTTTATTATAACTCAAAAGAAAAAGTTTAATATTGAATTAAAAAGAAAAAAAAAAAAAAAAAAAAAGGTATTTAATTTAAATATATATAATTAAATAAATGAATATATTAATATATATATGAAAGCTAAAGAAAAAAAGGAAAAAAAGGAAAAAAAAAAAAATTAAAAATTAAAATGCAAATATATATATAAAAAAATTAATTTATAATTTAAATATCCTCTTCTTCATCATCACTCATTAAAACCTGTCTTTTCTTAGTTTTCTTTTTAATAGTAACATTTTCATCTTCATCATTATCATCAGTTTCTTCTTCTTCTTCTTCATTACTAATTTCCTCTTCAGGTTCTTCAAATTTCCTCTTACGTGATAATTCTTTTTGTTTTTCAAGTCTTCTTCTTTGTTTTTCACCTTCTCTTTTAGCTTTAAGAATTCTTTCTTCTTTAGCTCTTTGACGTTCTTCTTCTTCTTCTTCATCATATTCATCATCATTTACAACAAAATTATCTGAATCAATATCTTCTTCTTCTTCGTAACGATTATATCTTGATGATTTTCTACTGTAGGAATCATCTTCATCTTCACTTTCTTTATTTTTATTATGATGAGCTCTTGTATTTTCTGTATTCTTTGATTTATTTTTTCTTTGTTGTAATCTCTCTAATCTTTGATTGATACGGCGATTATCTTTCTATTTTTATTTATATTTTTATTATGTTTTTTAATTACAGAATATTATTTTAAGAAATTGAAATTTATTATTATCATTTAATTATATTCATTATTATTAATTTTTTTTTTTTTTTTTTTTTTTTAATTTATAATGATAAATTTTAAATAGATAATATATATATTATATTTTTAAATAATAGTAAAAATAATAATAATAATTGATTAATAAAATTATTTATAAATATATTGATAATAATAATAATAATAATAATAATAAAAACTAACTATTTCTTGTCTAAGATCATTCTTATTATGTTCACCAGTAAACATTTTAGTTTTAACAGATCTCTGATGTTTTTCTGCAATAGATGCAGTTAATTTTTTATGTGTTAAACTCTTAAGACCATAAGGTTGGAATGACATAGAAGTAGTAAGTTGGGCTTGAGTTTGTAATACACCTTCTTTACTATGAAGTACAACAACATATTGATGACTATCAATTTCTTGAAGATTAACTTCATACATTTCATCACCTAACAATAATGATAATGATCCATCAGACCATTTTATAAATCTTGCATTTGATTCTTTTTGATCAGGCTTAGAATTTTTTTTTTTTTTTTTTTTTTTTTTTGAAATAAGACATTAATTTTGTATAAAGTTATATAAGATTATATTTAATTTTTATAAAAATTTATTTTTTTAAGTGTTTAAATATATATATATATATAAGCATTTCCTATATTAATTAAAAATCATAATGTAATTATAATATATATAAATAATATATAATATAAAATAAATTTGTAATTACCAAGTAATTATTATTTTTATCCTTTTTATATCTCCATCGTATAACATTTTCCCTTAATCTTGCTTCTTCTTCCTCTACCCCCTTATAGGTTAAAGGATCGAATGGCTCTGGTTCAATATCTAAAGTGTTTGGTAATTTGGCTAAATATATCTTTTTTATTTTTTATTTTTTAAAAAAAAATAAAAAATAAAAAATGTATTTATTTAATTATTTAATTTTCATAACTATCTTTCATATAATAAATTTATATATATATAATAAATTCTGCAGATAAAAAAAAAAAAAAAATGTACATTTGAATTATCTTTGCTTGGTGGTTCTAAATTGGCAACTGAGACATCAATAGAAATAATCTTCTTTTCCACAGCTGGACTTAAACTTCTACTGGCACTTCTACTACGAGTTCTACTTCTTTCACGACTTATAATATTGTTTCTATTTTCATCTGAATTTTCTTCATCTGATGATTTTTCTTCACTAACATTTTCATAATTTAAAAAATATTCATTTATTTTATTTTTTTTTTTTAAAGATAAAAGATTATATATATAATATATTATTATAATTAATGATTTATTTTTAAATATTATTCAAAATAATATTTTTTAAATTTGAAATTTTATATATATAATGAATTTATTAATTTATAAAATAAATAAATATAATATATATATATATAATATTAATTATAAATAATAATAATAACAATAAATAAATAAATAAATAAATAACTTATGAATAAATATTTGTATGAAATTATGTATATAATTTTTAAAATTTTGTTATATGGTTATTGAAATATAAATGTGATAAATATTTTTATAAATAAAAAGTAAAAAAATAATTACTCTTCTTCACCAAATAAATCACCCATTTCAATATCTTCTTTATCATTATCGTTAATATCTGATAAATCATCTCTTGCATTTTCCTTTTCATTATCAGAATCAAAATTTAAGCTTCTATCATCATTAAATGAGGAACTTTTTTTTAATTTACGATAATGTTTACGTGGCATTTCATCACTATTTCTGTCGCTATCATTATTAATACTATTATTACTTTCATTTTCACTTTCAGAACTTGATTGAATACTATTAATTTGTTTTCTTTCAGATCTCTTAATTTCGTTTCTTTCTTCTTCTTCCGAAGAAGATGAAGTTCCAAAATATTCTTCCATATTAAATTAAATTTAATATTATAATAATATATATATCTGATATATTGTGATTAAGTTTATTTTTATAATCTGAATTGATTTTTAATTTTTTTTTTTTTTTTGAGGGTTATTTAGTGATAATAATAATAATCCTGAAAAATATTATCTGTTTATTTGAAAATAAAAAAAAGTCCAACCTTCTTTTTTTTCAGTTTTAATTAACAAAGAGAAAAATTTCCTTTTATTATATTTTAATGAAGATGATATTTCAAATTAATATTTTTTTTTTTATTTTTAATAAAAATAGTACATTAAATTTTCCAAATTAGTTTTTATATTGGGAAAATAATAATAAATAAATAAATACTGTACTAATTAAAATGAAATTCTCCTGAAAAAAAAAAAAAAAAAAAAAAAAAAAAAATTAAAAAATAAAATATTTGGTGGATGATTAAAATAATAATAATATTAATATTAATTTAATTCATTGTTATATATTGTTTATATATATATTTAAATTTTTTTTTTTTTTTTTTTTTTTTTTTTTTTTTTTTTTTTTTTTTTGATTTTATTTATTATTTTCATAATTTTTAAATTTTTAATTTTTTGATTAAAATTAAATTAAAATGGAAGTTATATATAAATAGAGTATTTCTTTACGAAAAAGGACGTATCAGATTACTATAGATTTTATTTTTTATTTTTATTTTTTTATTTTTTTGTTATTTAACTTCTAAATATAGATATTATCTTATTTAAAATTATATTTATATATATATATATTTAAAAAAAAAATATTTTCAAACACTTTAAAAAAAAATAAAATAAAAATATCAAATAATAAAAAAAAAAAAAAAAATAATAAAAAATAAAAAACTGAAACTGAAACTGAAATTAGATCAGTTATTCATAATATACTAAACTCATAAATGAAGTCTTCATATGAAATTAATCCAATTTAACTTGAAAATGGTAATAATACTGAAGAAAGTGAAATATAAGATGAAGATGAAAAAGATAAAGAAATAAAGATTCAAAGTTTAAAATGATGTAAATTTATATAACCAAAAGATATTAGATAATGATATGATACACTATTTAAATTGTTAAAACTTAAAATAAATTAAAAATTATATAATAATTTTAATAATATTAATATTAATAATGACATGGACATATATAGATGTATTATTATTATTATTATTATTATTATTATTATTATTATTATTATTATTATATTAAATATTTATAATTTAAATTTTATTCATTATATTTTACATAAAAGTTCTTTTTCTTTTTAGTTATCTTATACGGAAATATCTACATTTGAAGTTTGGACATTATTTTATGCTATTATATTACTTTTATTATTATTATTATTTTAACTTTATAATAAATACAAATTACAATAGGATAGTAAAAAAAATTTTTTTGTTTTTATATATACGTATATAAAATTTTTATCCACTTCTAGCAAGCATTCTTAAACTATTCATAAATAATGTTAATATATTATAATATTGGCTTTGTTCATGTGTCTGTTTATCTTTTAATTTTAATTTCTCATGATTTAATAATTGAGAATCTAATTCAATTTCAAGTTCATGGATTTTTTTCTTTTATTAATACATAAATACATAGATAAATAAATCATTAATTATTAAAAAATTATAAAATATTAAAAAAAAAAAAAAAAAAAAAAAAAAAAAAAAAAAAAAAAAAAACAATATAAAATTAATAATAATAATAATAATAATAACAAATGAGTATATATAAAGATACTTATTAAAAAAAAAAAAATATATATATATATATATACATACATCGGTATTTGGTTCATGAACTTGTGTTAAATCAATTTGTAAAGCATGACTTTTATAGGACAATCTATCTTTCTGTCTTTCATAATTTGCTTCCACATCTTTAATAAGAGATTGATCCACTTTTTTAATATATATTAAATTAATTATATTAATGAAATGACTTTCAAAATTAATAATAATAATAATAATAATAATAATAATAATAATAATAATAATAATAATATGAACAATATTTAAAATATATTTAAAATTATAATTTGACTAATAATTACTTTTTTCTTCAATATTTATACTTATTCTTAAATCTAATGGTGAATTTGGTAGATATATATTTAAATGGCCAATATTCACTTTTTTTATAAAATTGATTACCTATATTTAAATATATTTTTTACAAAAAAAAAAATAATAATAATAATAATAATTACTAAATACATTTTTTATAAAAATGATTAAACTATATTAATAAATGACACAACGATAAAAAAAAAATAATAAAATAATAATAATAATAATAATAATAATAATAATAATAATAATAATAATAATAATAATAATAATTACTTGACTATTTGTTTTATCTGTTGATAATCTTAATTTTTCTTTATGACCTGGTACTTGATAAAATGAATCAATTTGATGAATATGACGATAACTGAAAAATGCTGTCTAAATTAATTTTATTTAATATATATATTTTTTCAATAAATGATTAATACATGTTACATTGTAATAAGTTTAAAGTTTACTTTAAATTTATTTCTTTTTCATATTTTTTCCTTAGTTTTAAAGAAAATGAAAAAAAAAAAAAAAAAAAAAAAAAAATATATATATATATATATAAATATTTTTTTTTAATATATATGAATATATGATTATTTACCTTTACATTAGGTTTATTTCCATCATTAACAAGTTTATTTAAAATTTGATTATAATTTCTATGTTGGTCCTTTTATATATATAATAGATTTATATTAATATTACAATTAATACGTTTTCTTTTTTTTTTTTTTTTTTTTTTGTTTTAAAACAAAAAAAAATATATATATATATTTAAGAATTATTTGGATTTATTTAATTGATATTAAATGCGTTTCATTATAAAATAAAAAAAAATACCATTGTCATATCAGATACAAATCGTATTCCTCTAAAATCAGCAGCTAATACTTTTTTTTTTTTTTTTTTTTTTTTTTTTTTTTTTTTTTCATTTATATATATATATATAAATGTGGCATTTTAGAATTTAACAATTATTAAAGTATTTTTTTTAATTTTTAAAAAATATATTATATATTTTTATGTACCAGTTTCTGATTGTACTGGAAGGTAAACTCTATCTTTCGTATTATTGTCCATAATTTTTCCCAATTTCCCTTCAATCTTTTTTCAATAATTGTTTGTAATGTTTTAAGAAATTAATAATAATAATAATAATAATAATAATAATATATATATATAATATATATATTATATTTTAATAATAATTATGATTAATTTTAATTTAAATAACATAAAAAATATCATTTATTCTCTAAATATTTTTTAAAATTAATATATTATGTTGCTTTATTTTTATTTATTTTAAATTATTATTATTATTATTTTTATTTTATTTTATTTTTACTTCAATATTAGGAGTGCCTAAGTGACCTTCTAAAAATTTGGAAATAACATTAATGGAATCATCTATAGGTAAAATACCAAAGATTGAAGGCAATATTTTATGATGTACCGGTACTGGAACATTTGTTTTATTATGTTCTTCTGCTGTTCTTCTTTTCTTGTTATCATTTTCTGTTGTTTCTTCGTTAGCTCTTTTCATTTTTTTATTTACTTATTTAAATATTTAACAAAAATATATTACAATCTGAAAAATAAAAGTAAATTATTTTTATTATTAATTATTAATTATATATTTATTTATTATTATTAATTAATTGATTTAATAAAAGAAATAATTTTATATTAACAATAATAAATTATAAAAAAAAAAAAAAATAAACTTTAAATATAAAAATTTTAATTAATTTAAAATAAAAATATAAAAAAAAATAACATTTTTTGATCCATCCTAATAAATGGATATTAAAATAAATATATAACCAATAGTATTTTGACTATTTTATTATTTATTTAATCTACTTTTTAAAAATTATTTCTTAATGGTTAGTTAGTTATTTTTATTTAAATAAATTATATGTTTATACTATCTTTTCTTAATATATTAACATATTAACATCTATTCATAAATACAATTATATGATGATGACTACCCTCATAATAATTTTGTTATTATATATACTAATTAAAATATATTAATGTATATGTTTTTATGTTTAAACTTTATTCATTAACAAGTTAATATGTAAAATATTTTATTATAAAAATTTAAGGTTATTTAATGTTATTCGAGTGTATAATAATTTAAAAAAATAAAATTTTTAATTTTTTTTTTTTCTTTGATGCTATCAAACATATCAAACTGTTTTTTATTATATTAATCATTTTCAGTTTTTATATATTTTATTATTATATAATAATTTTGATAATATTTTATTATTTATTTATTTTTATTTTTATTTTTACAGGTAACTTGTTTATAATTAATTATGTTTATATTTATAACATCGCATAATAATTTATCAATTTTTAATATATTATCAGCCCATTTCATAAAAAAATTAGAATTAATAATTAAAAAAAAATAAAAAAAAAAAAAAGAAGGAATTTTTTTTTATAATTATGAATTATAGTTGATATGATATTACTCAAGTTAAAAAAATTTTTAAGATGAAAAAAATTATTTTTTATAAATTCAGCATAACATAAATTTATAAAAGATAAATTATAAATGAAAATATCAATAATGAACACTTTATTTTTTATTTTATTTTTTTTTTTTTTTTTTTTTTTTTTTTTTTTTTTTTTTTTTTTTTGAATTATTAATAATATTATTTATTTTATTTTATTTTATTTTACTATTAAAGTAATTATTCAATAATTTTTTTTATAAAAACATTAAAATTTTAATTTCAAAATTATTTTCATTTTTTCTTTTATTATTCATCAATATCAAATTAGCAATAATAATATATATTATTTGCTAATATTAATTTTATTATTGAATATATTAAAAATGCTATTTTTATTAATTTATAATATAAATCATATATTAAAAAATAAAATATAAAAAAAATTATAGATTTCGTAAAAGAATTATTCAAAATTAAAAAAAAAAAAAAACTCGTCCATACTTTTATTTTATTATTTTTTAATAAAAAAAAAGAAAGAAAAAAACTATAAAAGTTTAATTAATAATAATTAATAAATAATAAATAATAATAATTGATACTTAAAAAATAAAATTCATAGAAATTTTAAAGTAATAAATGAAAAAATTTTATTTTTTATTTTTTATTTTTATTTTATTTTATTTTATTTTATTTTTTGCTCAAAATTTATATGTCTTTAGATTAATAAGAATTCAGTTAACCCAAGATAGTTAAAGTATAAACAAAATTTTAAAAATTATCAAAATAGTCAAAAACGAAGTAAAATTGTTTATTTTTAATTCCTAATATATAATAAAAAAATTATTATGAAATAACGAAAATAATAATAATAATAATAATGATAATTATTAAAATAATAAATATTTGTAATAATAAAAAAAAATAAATAAAATAAATAAATATATAAATTATAATATAGATATATAAATATATTAATATTTATATATGTATATTATAAAATATAAAATATCAAAGTTTATCGGTAATGTTATCAAGATTATATTTTATTTACAGTTTAATTTGTTATTTAATTATTTTATTTGTTACATAAAATAAAAATAAAAAAATAAAAAATAAAAAATAAAAAATTAAATTAAAAATAAAATTATAATTATTTTTGCTGCTGCTAAAAAATATTTGTAATTAATTTCAAAAGAAAAAAATATATATCTTTTCCTTTTTCTTTATTTTTTCTTTTTTATTTATTTTATAATAAACATATTTTTTTTAATAATATATCTTATATATATATATTTTTTAAAGAAAAAGAATCATACAAAATATTTTAAAAAAAAAAAAATTCGAAATTATATATAAAAATGAAAAATAGAATAAAGAAAATTGAAGGTAATTCAGAAAACTACCTTTTAGAAAAAGAAAACTTTAATACGATAGAAAAAGAAAATCATAATATTTTAAATATTATTAATGAAAAAATAAATGAAAATAGTATAAATTATAAAAAAATAAAAAATTTAAATAAAAAAAATAATAGTAATAATAAAATATTTACTGAGGGTATAGTAGCAAAAATTAATACTAAAGAAATTTTAAAAAATAGAGCTTTTCTAACAGAAACTGATTCCAAACATCATAATTCAACAATAAATTATAATGCCGTTAAAGAAGAATCAGAAAAAAAAATTACGATGATAACGGAAAGTGAACAATTTTTTGAAAAAAATAAAATTCAAAATACTGTTTTTATTGATAATAACTCGGATACCGAAATAAAAATTGAAAATCAAATCAGTACTACTGATGATAATAATATGTCTATCGAAAAAGAAATATTAGTTGAAGAAATAAATGAACAAGGAAAGGACTCTGAAGAAAATGATAATCCAATGGAAATAAAATTAGAAAATGATAATGATGATGATGATTCTTATATTTCGAATAATAATATTGAGAAAGAAATAACAACTGAAATAATAAATTCAATGAAAAAAAATAACTCTGAGAGTGTACAATTAAGTCCAGAGACAGAAATATTAGCAGATATTGAAAGTGATTCCGAAAGTAATAAAAATACTACCAAGGAATATAATATTGATGATAGAGATTATCTCAATGAATATAAAAGTCACACCACAGAATATATAAATAACAATAGAGATCTTACGAATGATGATAAAGGCAATAGTAATAAAAATTCTACTATTTCATCATATGAGTACCTTAGTGAAGGAGATGATATTCATTATAATGATAAATCTCAAGAGAAGAAAATCTCCACAATAATCAAAATACCAATAACAAAAGAAGAAATAATAGAAGAAAAAAATGAATACGAAACTATTTATGATGATGAAAATATTCAATTTTTAAATATCTTTTTAAATAAAGATAAAAGTGAAACTGACAAAGGAGAAGAAAATCATTCTGAATTAGAGGATAAAAATATAAAGAATGAAAATAAACTTCAAGATGAACTTTTATCTATATTTGATAAAATAATGGAAAAAGAAACCGAAACGAAATTCAAAAGAGAATTCGAAACAGAACCCGAAGAAGAAAATAAGAAAATTAAAAATAAAGAAAATATAAATTATAATAAAAATTTTAGTCTTACAAAAAATAATAAAACCTATAATAATAATAATAATAATAATAATAATAATAATAATAATAATAATAATAATAATAATGATGATGATAATGATAATGATAGTGAATTATTATTAGATATGGATGTAAAAGATATCATGGTTATTGATTCAATAATAAATTCAGATAATACAACTAAAAATGGCGATTTTAATATAAATATTATGAATAATTATGAAAATAATAATAATAACAATAAAAATATTAATTATAATAATAATGATAATAATGTTAATGATAATAATGATAATAATGATAATAATGATAATAATGATAATAATGAAATGTTTATTATTGATGTTTTTGAAGAATATGAAAAAATTAATAAATATATTCAAGACCATCCTGATGAATTAACTATCTCAATCGATTCTGGTGTTAATACTACAACTATTGATTCTTCTATAAATGCAACTGCTCCAACTACTACTTTAATTGATACCACTAAAAAATCAGATAAAATACCAAAGAAATATAAAGAGTTATCACGGTCAAATGTTTTTTATATAAAAGAAACAAATACTCCAAATAAAGAAAACGACAATAATAATATCATTATTAAAGATGACAATAGTAATGTTAATATTGATAATATCAATGATAATAATAATAATGATAATACAAAATTAAAAAAACCAAACTCTTCCTTTTTTTCATCTAAAAAAAGATTTAGATTTTCCAGTAAGAGTGAAACTTTACGTAATTATGTTTTAAGAAAAATTCATTTATATAAGCAAAAATCATTAGTCATGCTAAGAACAACAAAAACGACGAGAAATGATACCCATTCTTCATTAGATAATAGTTTTTCTTCTTCTTCATCTTCTTCTGCAACCCTGAATATGATTTCAAATTCTAATGAATCTACATCACCAGCATCCTCCTCCTCCTCCATCACCCTTTCCCCTCAATCCCCTATGGTATCGGTGTCACAGCCATTACTAATATCTAATGAAAGAAAAACAGAAACAAAGCGAAAAAATATATCAGAAAATTTAAAATTTTTGAGTAAAGTAATTAATAAGTATCAAGTTGCCAATTTTATTGCGGGACAAAGATACGGAACTTATGTAGGAAATAAATATTATAGAACCTTTTTACATCATCAACCAAAATCACCTAAAAAGGATTTCCAAGATTATTTAAAAGAATATGAAGAAGAAAGATTTGAAACTAATCCCTATATTCAAAAATATTATGAAGATTTAGAAGATGAAGAGGATAGTGAAGATAATGACGAAGAAGAAGAAGATGATGATGATGATGATGATGATAATGATGAAAATGATGAATATAAAAATGAAAATAGTGAAGAAAAAATATCTAAAAGAAAGTATATAAGAAATAAATTAAATGAAAAAGCGATAACCTTTAATAATAATATATTTATAAATCAAGAAAACAAGAATGAATATCAGGATATTCCACTCCTAGAAAATTCTCCTACTCAAAAAAAGAAACATAAAAGAAAAGAGAATAAAAAGAAAAGAAATTTAAAGTATTATCAACAATGTTATGATGAAGAGCGAAATTCAAGAAATATTTATATACAAAATGATTATCCCAAAGAATCTTTTAAGAAAAAAAAAAGATCAAGTTATGATCAAAATAAATTAAATCGATTAATATTTATGGAAATGCAGAAAAGAAAGAAAGAACGACAATCCCATCTACGCGAACAATTCGGAAAACAATTCTTCAATGAAAATGAAAAACAAGATTATCAAACAGCAAATGAGTATGATGAAATCTATGAAATGAAACAATTAAATTCTACTCAACAACAACAAATAGAGGATCAATCTAATAATACAAATAACTCTCTAAAACCGTTACAACAAAAAGAAATTGAAAAAGCTTTAGTTGTTGATATAAAAAATGAAGAAAACGAAAAAGAAAATAATGGATATGACGAAGAAAAACAAAATTTATTAAATTATATACCAAAAACATTAAAGAAAAGTGTAAGTTTCAATTTAAAAGATAATTATTATTCAGGGAACTCTCCATATCACGTACCTAATCAAGGTATTAATCCTAAAAATCTAAAATCTTGTCTCTCAAAACAATCTGAAAATTATGATACGAAATTAACGATGGCGAGTAATGGTGGAAATAATAAGAAAAAAGATCCTTTAGCTCCCAATACTAACCATGATATTATTGCCTCAGCAATTATTAATGAAAATTCACCTGAAGTTAATTCATATATTAATGATAATTTTGGTAATTTTTTCTCTGGTTATGCTTATAATAATTTTTATTTCTTTAATGGAAAAAATTATCATCTCATGTCTATGTTTAATCCAAAAATATTCTATAGAGAATATTTTAGTTTTGATAGTACAATTAAACCTAATAATAATCAATCCTTTGAAAATTTACAAAAATATTTCAAAAAAATAAATTTGTTTCGTTCAATTATCACCACATTATATGGTATATATGAATTATATGAAAGTAAGTAGATAGAAAAGAGGAAAAGAGAAAAACAAATAATTTTTGATCAGTATGGATAATTAATATATACATATTATTTTTATTAATTATAATAAAAAAATAAAATAAAATATAAAAAAAAAATAAAAATTGAATATTAATTATACTAAATTTTATTAATTATTTTCTATTTGTATATATATATATATATAGATTTAACCGATTCAAATATCAAAAAGTTTGGAGCTGTACCATTTATCATTATTAGTTTTGTTTTTTTATGGGTTGATCTGTTCATAGCCTTAATTAAAGCATATCCTAAAAATATTTGGTTCTTATGGAATGTTAAAGATTGGGTAAAAATTAAATAGATAAATAGCTAAATAGCTAAATATATAATATAATAATTTTTGATTATAAAATAAGAAATATTATTATTTTTTTTTTTTTTTTTTAAATTATTAATTATTTATAAAAATCATAAATTTTATTTTTATATATTTATATTAATAATAATAATAATAATGAAATAAAAAAATAATTATATATAAAATAATATAACAGGATCCAATTAAAAATACTTGGACTGTATGGAGTTTAGTTGCTGATCATAATACTATTTTAGATGTTCTTCCTGTTATGGTATTTATAATTTAAATAAAATAGTAATAAAATTAAAAATAAAATATTTAATATTAACTAAAATAATATATATATAATATATAATTACTAAATATTAATGACTAATAACCTTTAATTTTTATATAATATAATATATTATATTCATTCATTATTATAAATAAAAAAAAAATAGATTAATGTTATTATGAAAGTATATCACTTTAGACTTTCACAACTTATATCATCATCGGAAGTTGGGTCAATTTTTAATGGTAATTTAATATATTGTCTGTTTATTTGTTTTTTATAAAAAAAATTTCAAATATATTATGAATTAACATATTTAACATAAAATATATATATATATAAATAAAAAAAAAAAAAAAAAAAAAAAAAAAAAAAAAAACAATAAAATAATTATTAACAATATAATATAAATATATATATATATATATATATATAATTTTATAATTTATTTTCTTTAATATATATGTTTATGTATATATTATAGATAATAGTATACCAAGTTTAAATATTTATGATTTAAATCAGGTCTCTTTAATTCTTTTCCTTATTTCTTTATACAGTTCATTAATACTTTACGCAATCCGAATTGATATGGCCATTCTAAGTCGAAGTAATAGTTTTGGATTAGCTGCTGTCGTTATTGTTAAAGTAATCTTAATGATCATTGATATTACCACCAATCTTATATTACTTTATGAATATTTAGTTACATTAGGAACGGAGATCTTCACCTTCAATAGTATAACATTAATACTTTTCTCTATTTTACTTTTTTCATTTATTGTTACCTTATGTACTAATGTTGTAGTTAATTTACCTTTACACTATTTCTTCTTGCGTATGGGTATTAAAATTCGTTTGGATAATTTATTTGTTGAGTATGAGGAACAATTTAGAGAATATCAATACAAAACTCAAAGTTTAAATATTTATAACAATAAAATAGATAAACTTAGTGAGGAAACCTTCACAAATATTTTTAATTCGGATCTTTATCGTGAAAGTATTGGAGAATCTAGTACTAGTCATCTATTACCTAAGCATGATAAAGAAGAAAAAGAAGAAGATCAAGATGTCAAAGTAAATAATATGATTAATTTTGATATTTTTAATACTTATTCCAAACCCAATACGAATGATAACAATAATAGTAATGGTAATGATGGCAGTAACGTTAAAGATATTAATATGACAAATAAAATATCTACATTATTAAAAGATATTTCACCATCAAAAAATCAACTTCAACCTCAAAAACATCAAAAGAACAAACAACAGGAACAAATACAAATTGATCAATATATAAATATTAATATAATAGGAAGTAATGGAAGTATCACTGAAAAAACTATTCCTTCTGCAATGTATAACACCAATAACAGAATTAATAATAATAATAATAATAATAATAATAATAATAATAACTCTCAATTCTCCATTGATCTAAAAGTCAATTTTTCACTACCTATCAACAATAATAATTTAATAAATAATGCATCATTGCCATCATCCTCTTCTAAACCTCCAGCATCCAATCTTCCACAACCTATTATGAGTAAAGAAATACTAAATAGTATATCCTTATCTGCTTCTTCTTTTTTAACAAAAAATTATGATGAAAAAGAAACATATAAATATGGAAATATTGACGAAATAGAGAATTCTTCCAAATCTATCAACTATGAAAATCCAAATATTATATTTAAAGAAAATTTAGATGCCCAAAGAAGTATTCAAAATAGTAATACTAATCTTAAAAATAAAGATGCCATTACAGTTCTTGACAATATTGGTTCCAGTATAAGTATTAATGATAAAAAAAATAATTCAAAAAATCAGCAATATATTGTTTACGTCCATAAACATACAGATGATTTTACAAAAGAAAATTTAGAACTTAAGGAAGAAGATATTAATGAAGGTATATATAAATATTATCCAAAAACAATTGGTGATATTGAAAACAAGATTGTTCAATTACAACATATTCATTTTAAACATATCATACAAGTTGCTTTGAAAAAAGTTTTTCATCCATTCTTACTTATTTTGTTTGCTTATAATATCTATTTAATTTATGCATTCTATTTGGTAATTTATTATTATTACAATTATTATAACTATTATCAATAATTTATTTAATTTTTTTTATTCATATTATATTAATAATTATCTATTTAATTTATTTTTATAATATATGATAATATTTTATTAATATTTATTATTATTATTATTATTATTATTATTATTATTATTATTATTATTATTATTATTATTATTATTATTATTATTATTATTATTATTATTATTATTTATTTATTTATTTATTTATTATTTATTTATTATTTATTTATTTATTTATTTATTATTTATTTATTTATTTATTATTTATTTATTTATTTATTTATTTATTTATTTATTTATTTATTTATTTATTTATTTATTTATTTATTTATTATTATTATTATTTTAATAAAATATATTAAATAAAAAAAAAAAAAAAAAAACATTCCATAAAATAGGTATTAAATCGTATATGGGATTGGAATCCAGTAACATCCATTTTAAAAAATGGTGCCACCTTACAAGAAGCAGGATTAATACCAGAATCAGCATTCTTTGAATGGAATGGTTCTTCCGGTTTTAAATTTCAGTAAGTAAAAAAAAAAAAAAAAAAAAAAAAAAAAAAAAAAAAAAATTATAACTAATTTATTTATTTAATTTATTTGATCACTTATTTATACTTGAAATATCATATTAATTTTATTTTCTTTATCTTATATTAAAATTATAGCTGGTTATTATGGTTTAATATATTTCTAAATTATTTATCCGGTGCTACACTTCCTATAATCTATTGGATTTATGTAATTCTATATAATGTTTCCTCAAGAAAAGGAAGATATGTTAGTTATGCTTAAAAATTAAAATCTTTTTTTTTACTTTATTTTTTTTTTTTTAATACTTTTTATTCAAGATTAATTACTTAGCATTTAATTAAAAAAAAAACGTTACATTTAGATAAATAATAAGATATTTATACGTATCATCTCATCAATATATTAATATATTAATTACATTAATGAAAATAACTATTCTATAAATATTTATATATATATATATATATATATTCAATTTTACATTTAGTTTTATTAACATTCATTATAATGTTAAAATATTCATTAGTTTATTAAATCAATTTATTCTTTATTTTTATTTTTCTGTTTTTTTTTTTTTTTTTTTTTTTTTTTTTTTTTTTTTTTTCATAAATTTAAATATATAATATAGGAAAAATAATAATATAAATAACCTATGTTTAAATACAAATTTAAAAAAAAAAAAAAAAAAAAAAAAAAAAAAAAAAAAAATAATAATAATAATAATAATAATAATAATAATAATAATAATAATAATAAAATAATATAAAATTATTTAAATGTACAATAATAATTAACTTATATGAATAAAAATAAATTTAGATAAAAATAAATAAACCAAAAATACATATAAAAATTATTTATATGCTACTATTAATTGTTTCTATTTTTGAAAAATTTTATATAAATTTTTTTTCATTATTTAAAGCCATAATAGAAAGGTTTTATTTCTTAGTATTAAATAAATAATGACTGATATATAATTCTTATTTTTTTAGACAAGGAATAAGCTTTATAAGAAAAAAAAAACTGACAACTTTTTTTTTTTTTTTTTTAGACTAGAAAGAGAATACACATTCATTACTTTATTTATTACTTATTAAAATATTAATATTTTGTATAAATTATAAATGAAAAAATTCATTATAAAAAATATTAAGATATAAAAATATATATATGTATATATTTATATTAAAAATGTAACAGAATAAAAGTAAAAAAAAATTTAAAAGAAACTTTGGTATCATAAAATAAATAGAAATTATTTCTACAAAAAATACATAATAAAATTAAGCAAAGAAGTAAGATCTTTAAAGCAGATAGGCCACTAAATTCTCTCTCGAACCAAGAAAAATATTTTCAGGAGATTCAATTTGCATAGATTCGTTGTGTTGTTTATGAAATTTTCATATCCTAAAATATTAGAATATGAAGGAAGTAAGGAAAGATTCATTACTTTATTAACCAATAAAATGAACAAATCATCGATAAAATCTAAAGATATACATCGACATAGAGAAAATGAAGAGCATTTAAATATTCAATAGATAAAAGATGGTTCACCTTTTCCACAACAAAGGCAGAATTTAGGACAATCGTCAGAAACTCTATCACTTCTAATTGCAATAGTGGTATTATATTTATAACCAGCTCTTAATCTTAAGATCCAGTTAAAACCTAAACTTAAATGAGGGTATTCAAGGCTATACAACGTCATATATATTTATAAAAAACAAAGAAAAAAAAATTCGATTTAACTTTTATTTATAATTTATTTATTTATTTTTTTTTTATTATTTATTTATTTAAAAATTTATTGCATTATTTTTTTGTTAACGGAAGCAAAAATTGTTTCATCTCTATTAATTAAATAGTTAATAAAATACATGTAATAAAAAAAAAAAAAAAAAAAAAAGATAAAAGAATAAATAAAAAAAGCTCAAAATAAAATAAAATAAAATAATGGTATAATGTATTCTAGTGTCATTTAATTAAAATCAGTAAGACTTCACAAGGACATTATTATACTGTAGTACAATAATTATACTTAAGTACAGTAATTATAATTTAATACAATAATTATACTATAGTATAATAATTATTTTTGACTTCACAATGTTAATCATAATTTTAAGATTCGAAATTTTGATCTTCATTGGTTGGGCTGGCTCTACTGGCCTGTCTTATTGTTTCTTCAGCATTGACGTTCTTGGTAGTAGTAGTAATAGTAGAATTCGATTTGAACCTATTGAATAAAAACCATTACTGGTCAATAGCAATAGGAATAATTGATTGAAGTAGAGCCGCAGTAACAGCCATCTGACACTTAAATTGATCCTTCCATTCCATTGTACTGTTATTAATACTTCTTCCCCCAAGAAAGAAATTAAAAGCATTTTCACACACACTAGAATCAACATACAAATTATTTTCAATACTATTACTAACATTACTAATAATAACTATTACTAATATTATTATAACTATTATTACTATAACTATTATTACTATTATTATTATTACTATTAACGTTATCCAATTGTCAGGTTTCCACGGTTAAAAGCATTATATCAGAATAAAATTTTATTATTGACTTTACTTCGAATATGATTGAAAAATGGACAATCAATTAACCAATGCTTTATCCATTGTTTATTACTTTTACAACAGGGACAAAAATTTGAACACACTTGATCTATTATTTTTACAGCTTTAGCAATTCTAGCATCTAATCTATATCCTCTTCATTCTATCAATAGCCAATAGAAACCATATGAAAGATCAGGATATTCATAACAAAGTTTTATAAAATCTGATGTTTTCTTTGAATCTGTTTTTGTCATAAAATTCAGCTTTAATAGAATTGATTTTCATATCTCTTTTCCAATAAAAATCCTTGATTTCTTTATCGTTACTACCTCTTTTCTCTAGTTTACAATTAAAAGTTCTACTTTCTTTCGTCCATGTATTTTTTCTAGATTTTGGAATATTATTAACTAAATAGGAAATAATACAATTTGAATCTTTTCATTTTTCAAAACATTTGACTTGAGACAAAGCACACTTAGCTGATAATGGAGGATTATTTAAATCTTTTGAAATAGAAACTACAGAAATAAAAGATTTGGCTTTGTGTAAACCTACAATCCATCTTAATCCTTTATTAATTAATTTCTCAGTACTATTTGTTCTCTCTTAATTTGAACCAAGTAAAGATGCAAAGTTTTTTTTTTTTTTTTTTTTTTGGACTTGGAGAATAACTTTATTTAATTTATAATAATAATAAAATTACATTATTTTAAAGGAAAAAAAAATAATAAAATACATGAAATAAAATATTATATATTATAAAATTATAAAAGTGCGTTAGAAGCAATAGCCTCTAACTTTTCCCATTCCTCGATAATAACACCACGTCCATTATTGTGAGTAATAATTTCAGTATTTGTGTTATTAGCCGAATTTGTATCTGTCATTTCGACGCTCTCGGCAACGGTAGATTCAATGGAATACCACTTCATCATCAAACTAAAAGATCGACAAATTAATGGTATTACGTTTGTTAAAAACTCCGTATTCCCCACAAAATACGGAACAGTGGACGAAGTTGAACTTTGTTTAAAAATATTGTCAACTAATTGTCTTTGTTCCCCATCATTAACTTTAATTTTTGAATAATATTGAACGCCCACCAAGAAGTGCACTCAATATATAATAATAAATATTATTATCATAATCCTTTTCTGAATCTAAAGAAACATCCAAGGATTTTTGTTCAATTATCAATGCAAACTTCAAAAAGAGATCATCTAGAAAAGGTAAAGATTTATTTCTGTAATTTTCCAATTCTTTACAGGTAAAGATCCAGTGAGAAAAGCTAGATACACTAACACCACAACAAGGGCAACATTTAGGGCAATCTTCTGAGACGATTTTTCTTTTAATGGAAATACTAATGTCAAATTTAAAACCACACCTAATTCGAGAAATCCAAAAGAATCCCAACTGATACTTAGGAATATTGAAATGTTAAGTTTCTGATTTCTGAAATAAATCCAAAATCATTCTCCTTGTAAATAATTGCTTTTTTAGCTTTTGAGGGTTTGAAGACTTCTCTTTCCCAATAAAACTTTTTTATTTCACTTGTTTTTTTACCATTTAATTTTTTTATCCAAAGTCCTTGATTCTTTAGTCCATGAATAATGTGACATAGTAAGAATATTATTAGTGAGATGATTAATAATACAGGATGAATTTTTCCATTTTCTAAAGCAGCGTAATTGAGATATAGCACAGACAGCTGAAAGAGGAGGTATTCTCAATTCACGAGTAATATCATAGAGACTAACATAAGAATTGCGAGATTTAAATCCGTAACTCCAATAAAGTCCTCTATTAATAATTTTTTGAGCTTTAGAACATCTGCTCTTATTTGAACCAAAGAGAGGAGCATAATATATAACAAGACTAAGAATAAACGAAATTAAAACATATTTCTTCAATGGGAGAGGAATAGATTTATTAATAAGAAATCAGAAAGTACAAATTTAACTTGACATTTAGATTACTGTTTAATTTGGATTGTATAGGTTTCAATGATAAAGATTCATCAAAAGGAATACCAAGATAAGTATAGTTGTCAGTTTTAGGTAATTTGGGACTACCAATAAAGAAAGATGGATCTTCATAATTTATCGGTTTAACAAATTTAATCGGTTTTTACAGCAAGAGTAGCACAACACTTATTAATTCCAAAAGTCATTTCATATTCAATAGCCCATTCATGAACTTTATTCAAAATTTTCTTAAGAGCTTGTTTAGATGGAGCAACTAAAACAATATCATCCGCAAAAAGTCCACCATAACAATAATGAGAATCTAAATATACACCATACTTATCACAATTATCTAGTACATCATTAATGAACAAATTGAATAAAATAGGAAATAGAGGGCATCCTTGTCTAACACCACGATTAATCGAAAATACTTCTGAGAGATTATCATTAAAAAAAGCACGAGCTTTAGAGGATAGATAAAGATTCTTTAAAAACAGATAACATTTATCTCTAATTCATAAGTTATATAATTTGGTCAAAATATTAAAGATAGGTACTGAATCATAGGCTTTTTTAAGATCGAGAAAAGCAAGATAAGTAAAATTTCCTTGAAATTTTCTTCTTTGACATATCTCTCTAATTGAAATATATAAACTTATGCATTCTTCTTTATTTCTAAATCCAAATTGTTCAGGTCTAACAAATTTATGTTCAAGGGCATATTTAGCAATTCTATTAGTAACAATCTTTGAAATAATTTTTAAGCCAACATTAATAAGAGAAATACAACGATAATTATTACCATTCCGAAAGATCACCTTTTTTTGGAATTGATATTATAGAAGCCGAATTCCACTCTTCTGGGAAATCGCCATCCCAGATTTTGTTAAATAATGAAAGTAAGCATTTAGCACACTTAGAGTAGTGATCATCTGAAGAATCATTTTGATTATCGGATAATTCCGATTGAATTTAAAAGATTCAATCGGAATACCATCGGGTCCAGGAGCTTTATTATTTTTCATATCAAGCACAGTGTTTTGAATTTCTTCCATAGTAATAGAATCATTAATATCCCAAGTAGGATTATTATTAGGATTAGTTCCAAATAAGCATACCCAATATTCATTATCCAAACTATTGTTGAGTAACATCAGAAGCTAGTTCACTGTAATATTCAGCAAATCGATTTAATTGATCCGAATGAGAAAATAAAAAGTTACCCTGCTTGTCCTTTAAAACGCTTGACGAAATAGAATTAGAGTACATAGGGTGAGATAGCTTCTTTAATTTTAACCAAGCACTCCTAGCATTTTTATTACGAAAATCATTACATGCAGATTCTATTCACTGAAGAAATTGTTTTGATTTAATAGAAAACTTAATTGACCTGACTTTACCACATATATTTTTATATTCACGAAGCAAATTTAAAAATTCATCAAGGTTTTCAAGATTAGGACCTAAAGAAAAATTTTTTATTTCATTAAATGCAACATGCTTTTCATGAAAAAGTTTCTTGATATAATAAGGACAGTGGAAAGCTGAGCCTTTAAGATCACAAAGAACTCTAGCATGAACTTTATCACCAACTTTATTAGCTGTTTCTATATATTTTTTGACCATTTCATTAGAACTTAATTCTTTATTATCATTAAATTCATTAAGAAGAATTGAGAAGTAGTTACTTGAGAATATTTCATTATGCTTTTCATTACACATGTATTGGGACCACTTGAATCTTCTAGAAGGAGTAGGCATATTGTTCAGGTCTTATAAAACCTTCATCAATTCCATATTTAGAGATTTATTAGCTATAGTTTTTGCTATAATTTTTAATCCATTAATGATAAGAGAGATGCCACGATAATTATTACAATCTGATGGATCGCCCTTTTTATGAAATAGAAACTATAGATGCGTTATTCCATGATTTTGGGAAATCACCATTCCAAACACGATTGATTAAAGCTTTGAGACATTTAAAGCCAGATGAAATATTACAATTATTATCACTTGATCCTTCTGAAACCATACTTTTCATAGTCAAGAGCACTTAATAAAGATACAAAGTAAGAGACTTTACTAACCACGTAGTAGTTAATTATAATCTTCTTAAATGGAATAGGAATTTTTGAATTTGAATAAAAAAAAAAAATTACTAACAAAAATTAGAGCTTTGGTGACTTTAATGTTAAGTAATTTAATAATAGGGTTCAACGATAAGCTTTTATCAAATAATATTTCATTAAATTTTTGAATAAAATTTTAATACTTTTTTTTTTTTAGATTTTAAAAATTTAATACAATAAAGAATAAAAATTAAGTTCAAAAGTTAAAAAAATTTCATATATATATATATACATTATATATATTTTTAAAACATTGAAAATTTTTTGATTTAACTTTTATTTATAATTTATTTATTTATTTTTATTTTTATTATTATTATTTTTTTTTTTTATTTATTTATTTATATATTTATTAATGAAACAAATTTTCAAGCACACACCATCTTTTTTTTTTTTTTTTTTTTTTATTTATTTGAATTATTATTTTTTTTTTTTTTTTTTTTTTTTTTTTTTTTTTATTATTATTATTATTTTTATTTTATTTATTTATTTTTTTTTTTAATAATATAATAAAAATAAAAAAAAAAAAAAAAAAAAAAAAAAAAGAAAAAAAAGTATTACATTTTTTTTTCTATATATTTTTTAAATAAATAATATTATAATAATTATACCATGACTTTAATAATTTGTTATAATTATTAAAAATTAATTTTTTCTATTTTATTTTTACATCATTTAATATAAAATATTAAATAGATAAAATTAATCCTTATAACTCACTTTTTCTTAAAAAAAGTACCTTTTTTCTTTTTCCAATTTTGTTTTTAATTTTTTTTTTTTACTTCGCTTTTTTTTTATTTTTTTTTCTTTTGTTTTTTTTTTTTTTTTAGTTTTTTATTTTTTTTTTCCTTTTTATTTTATTTTGCCTTTTTTTATGTTGTTGTTTTCTTTATATTAACTTATTTTTAATAAAAGAAACAATTGATTGAAATTTTTTTTTATTTTTGTTAAAACTCAAATAATTGTTTTCTTTAAAAATAGTTGTATATAAATATTTTAATTAGCATTGAAAATTGTTTCATAATTAATTTTTTTTTCTCATTTGAAAAAAAAAAACAAATAAGTTGTTTTAAGGATTAATTTAAAAAAAAAAAAAAAAAATTATTTGTAATAATTATAAACAAACCCTTTAAAGAAATTTTGGTATATTTTTATAAATAAAAATATTAAAAAATTTTATAAAAAAAAATTTTTAATACTTTTTTTTGATATATTTTATATGATTGTTGATGATTATTAAATAATATTCTAATAATATATTCTAATTTTTTTTTGAATAAAAATTAAATTTTTAATTGAACTACATATTAAAAATATTCCTCTTTCAAAATAAAAAAAATAATCTATAAAAAAAAGGAAGGGGCACAAACACACTTCCCTTTCTTATAAAAAGAATTCTTTTTATTAAAAAAGGTCTTTTACTTATGACAAACAAAATTAATTTGCTTATAAGTCTTCAAGACCTTGAATAGTAGATTCTAATTCTTCCTTAGTACTTAAGTACTTTTGAGTCATATCTTCAAGTTCATTTTCTAACTTAGTACGTTCAGCTTCAATTTGAGTGCATTGACGATCTAATTGTTCGGTTTGAAGTTCAAGAGTACGTAACTTTTCGGTAGTTTCTCTACATTCTCTTTCTTTATCTTCTAATTGTTGTTCGAGCATGGTGTTCTTTCTTTGAAGTTCTTCGTTTAAGGATTGTTCCTTGTGGCTAGCTTCTTGTTGAGCCTTGTACTATTCATTATATAATAATTTTTTAAGTATTAAATTATAATTTTATATATACATTAATTTTACTAATTTCATAATAATTATAAACCTTTTTATATTTATTTATTATAACAATATATATATATGACTTACTTCAGCAAGAGTTGTTTCCTTTTCTTCTAAAGATTGTTCTAATAAAGCAACCTTTCTTTCTAATGATTGAAGCATATCTTGATTGTTAGAATAGTCAGCAGCATTAGCTTGAGCCTATTTATATTCAAAAACAATTTTCATAAATATTAATTTTTTATTTAATTATTTATATTTTAATCATAATAAAAACTCGACAAAATTTTCAATCTATTTTTTAATATATTTACTTCTTCAATTCTTTGTTCAGATCTTTGAAGATCGTATTCTAAGTTAGAAATTTTGTTGTTAAGAGTTTGGATTTCTTGATCCTTGGTAGAAAGTTCATTTTGAAGTTCCTTAACTTGGCTTTCAGCAGCATCAGCACGGTTGTTAGCTTCATCGGCTTGGTTACGGAGAGCGTTAAGTTTCTTTTATATTAAAAATTATATTTTTAGACATATTACACCATTAATATAATTCTACCACAAAAATCATTACGAAAAAACTATTTAATCTTAATTTTAATTTATATTCAGCAAACAAAGCCATTTCAACCTCTAAATCCATTTTTATTTTTACATATATTTTTTATAAAGCTTTTTACTTCATTTATAATAATATCAAAATTAAAACATTTATTTTTTACAATTTTAATAAATAATACTCCTTTATTATGTTAATTTCTCCGTTATTCATTTATTTATAAATAAAATTAAACTATTTCGATTCAAATCTTATAAAAATTTGTTATTCTATATACACAATTTAGTTTTTCTCAATTAATATTGAATTATTCTATAACAATATATATATTTATTATAACAATATAATATAGATTATACTTTTTTTTTTTACTTTTTTTATACGATTTCTAATATTCAAATAAATAAATAAACAAAACAACAAATAATTTTTACAATAATACAAATAAAATATTATATTAATTTTATGTATTTAGCATTTCTTTCAAAATTTTTATTTATCCAAATTTATTCTAAACATTAATAATAATATATATCACTTATAAATAAAATTAAAGAATTTATTTAAAGGATCTTTTCAATAATATAATATAAATATTGATTGTCTTTTTGTTTAATTTTTAATTTATTTTTTTTGTTTGTTTGTTTACTTACTTCCTTAATCTTATCCATGTTTACTAATTATATATGTTATTCAATTAAAAAATAGTTTTGACAACGACTTTATAAAATATATTATGAATTAAAAAAAAGACAAAATATAATCCAATATTATTAGTCTTCTTTTTAAAATTAAAAAAATTTTCTATTAAAAAGATACTTTTTTAATAATAAAAAAAATAATTTGAATTTGAAAGAAAAAAAAAAAAAAAGAAAAAATTGAAAATTTTTTCTGCTTTAAAATGATAAATATAAATTAAAAAAAAAAAAATAATAATATATTAATATAAAATGTTATACTAAAATAATTAATATTATAATATTATTTAGTTCTTTAGCATATAATATTAGATTAAATTATAATAAAAATGTTTTTTTTATATAAACAATTGCAATAAATAAAATAAATAAACGATTATAATTAATCATCAAATACTAATTAATACTAAATCATTATAAAATATTAAAATAATAATTAAATTATTTATATTTAATAAATCATTAAAATTATGTAATTGATATAAATAATAATAAAGTAATCAAAAAATCATTTATTATTAATTAATATAAAAAATTGAATATTGAATCTTAATTCTATAAAGTTAAATAAATAATAATATAAATCAAACATCCATAATATTATTATTATATTTAATACAATTACTATTCAATAGATATTATATATGTTTCATATATTAATAATATTATTTATAAGTTAAAAAGATAAAGAATTTTTTCTTTTTTTTAAAAAAAAAAAAAAAAAATATTTCGTAATATACTTTTATATATACAAAATTTATATATTCAATATATTAAAATATAGTAAAAGTAAATATTTATGTATAATTAAATATATTCATATATATATAGAAAAATAATTAACAAAATATAAATTTATATTTATTTTGGTAAAAGTGAAAATTAATTCAATGGACTATTTATTGTTCTATTAAACTATAAAAATCAACATATAATATTGTATTATAGAATAGTCTAAAAATAAAGATAGTATATATTCATTTCTACTTTATTTCCTTTTTTTTTATTATTTATTATTTATTATTCAATTATTTATTATTTATTATTTATTATTTATTATTTAAATATTTAATTATTTATTATTATTTAATTATTTTATTATTATTTAATTATTTATTATTTATTTATTTATTATTTATTATTATTTATTATTTATTATTTATTATTTATTATTTATTATTTATTATTTATTTATTATTTATTATTTATTATTTATTATTTATTATTTGTTATTTGTTATTTATTATTTATTATTTTGCTATTTATTATTTATTATTTATTATTTATTATTTATTATTTATTATTTATTATTTATTATTTATTATTTATTATTTATTATTTATTATTTATTATTTATTATTTATTATTATTAAATCAATCAATGATTTATTAATAATTATTTTTATTATATTTACTGCATTACATTACATAAAAATCAATAAAATACAATATAAGCCCAAATATATTTAATAATAAAAATTATAACTAATTAGCTTTCAAATTATGAAAATAAAATAAAATAAATAAATAATAAATAATCATAATGTAAAATTTAGTACATTTATATTTAAATAGAGAGATATCCATCCAAATAAAATTTTTTATATAATATTAAGTTTTCTTCATATTTTGGATATATATAAAGAACAAAAAATAGAAATAAAAAAAAAAAAAAAATAAAAATAAAACAAATAAAAAAAGCACTATAATCACTTTTTCAATATGAAAATTAGGAAATTCAAAATATTTGATCAAAAAAAAAAAATTTTAATATTTTTCATGTAATAATTCTTTATTTTTTATTGAGTAGAAAGCCTAAAATTATAGCTCCAAATATAATGTACATTTTTTATAGATATATTACATAATAATTCAGTAATAATAAATTATTTTATTTACTTAACATTAATATTATATGGAATCTACTTATCTGCTTTATTCCATATGATAAACTTCGGAATATCACTGTAATTTAAATTTTACTAACCTAAAGAAACTATTAATAACAAATTAATATATATTTTATTATTTTATTAATACAAATAAATCATTGAATAATTCTTATTATTGTTATTTAATAACAATAAAAATTATTATTATTATTATTATTATTATTATTATTATTATTTATTATTATAATTATTATGAACTTACCTTTATTTTTTTTTTCATAACCAAATTTCATAAATATATATAGTATTTATAATATATATAATATTCATTAATTATTATAATTATCAACATTAATAAACTATAATGCTAATCAAATAGATAAAAGGTTATATACATTATATTCCTTTTTTGTTTAATTTTTTATACAATTGAATATTAAATAATTTATTTTATTTACTTTGAAATAAATATATTCTAAACATATTAACCTTTTAATTTAATTTGATCCAAGCTAATACATTTTAATTTATTTTTTACTAATAACAAAAATTATATATAATATAAATATATTTTTCTACTTTTATATTATTTTACATTAATAAAAATTCTTTTTATAGAAATTTTGAAAGTATATATATAATTTTTTTGAGATTATTATTTATTATTTATTATTTATTATTTATTATTTATTATTTATTATTTTATTATTTATTATTTATTATTTATTATTTATTATTTATTATTTATTATTTTATTATTTATTATTTATTATTTATTATTTATTATTTATTATTTATTATTTATTATTTATTATTTATTATTTATTATTTATTATTTATTATTTATTATTTATTATTTATTATTTATTATTTATTATTTATTATTTATTATTTATTATTTATTATTTATTATTTATTATTTATTATTTATTATTTATTATTTATTATTTATTATTTATTATTTTTTGTTATTTAATATTTATTATTTATTATTTATTATTTATTATTTATTATTTATTATTTATTATTTATTATTTATTATTTATTATTTATTATTTATTATTTATTATTATTTATTATTAATTATTAATTATTTAATATTTATTATTTATTATTTATTATTTATTATTTATTATTTATTATTTATTATTTATTATTTATAATTTATTATTTATTATTTATAATTTATTATTTATAATTTATTATTATTTTAAACTAATTTTACTTTATTTTATTTCCTATTAAAGGAACTAAATCAACAAGCTAAAACTCTACAAATACTTATTACATTATTAAAATATATTTAAATTTAATTTTATTTAAATTATAAAATTTATTTGACTGGAAAAAAATTTTTTTTTTTTACTTTAAAATTTTTTTAAACTTTCTCAACATATTAAATAAAATTAAATTAAATAGAAATTAATTATTTAACTAATATAATAGAATACATTCATTAAATTAAATTTTAATTTAATTAATACATTTGAATATGATACATTTTATGTTTTTTTTTAAATTAATTGAAATAATATAAATTTTAGTTTAAAAGCCATAAATTGGAAATAAATAGTGTTATATAAATATCCAATCATATGCATTGGTATAACTTACACTAAAAAAATTAATTAAAAAATAAAATAAAAGAAATTTTATTAGAAAGTATTTCGTATTTTATTCTTTTTACGAAAAATTCGTTTTTTTTTTTTTTTTTGATTTTTATTTTTTTTTTTTTTTTTTTGGTATTTGATGTCAAAGATTTCAAAATTTTTAAGGTGTTAAAATTATAAATTATTATAATTATTATTTTTTTATCTTAATACTTTATATTTTTGATATAAATAGCTAGTTCTAATTATAAAAGTTATATATTTAATATATGATTGATAAAAATAATAAAAAGTGACATCAACATTTACTATTATTTATTATAAATTATTATTTTTAATAATATTATAGTTTATTGATATTATTAATATTATTAATATTATTAATATTATTAATATTAATTATTAATTATTTATTATTTAATTATTTATTATTTATCATTTATTATTTATTATTTATTATTCAATTATTTATTATTTATTATTTATTATTTATTATTTATTATTTATTATTTATTATTTATTATTTATTATTTATTATTTAATTATTTATTATTTAATTATTTATTATTTATTATTTATTATTTATTATTTATTATTTATTATTTATTATTTATTATTTATTATTTATTTTTTATAATTTATTATTAATTATTAATTATTTATTATTTATTATTTATTATTTATTATTTATTATTTATTATTTATTATTTATTATTTATTATTTATTATTTATTATTTATTATTTATTATTTATTATTTATTATTGAAAATTGGTTAAAAGAATTCAATACATATTATATTGAATAAAATATGTAATGAAAGATAAATCTTTAAATTAGCTAAGCCATAGTTTAAATAAAACAGAAATCAATTTAAAAAAAAAAATTATAGTTTTCTTGAGTTTGATTATTTTTAGTGGTAAAACAATAGATTAAAGAATTCTAATAATTTTTATTTAAATTACATATTAAAATAATTATTGAACAACAATTATTTGATTTGTAATTACATTTTTTGAATGAATCTAATATTGATTGAAAAATATATTCATATAGTATTACAAGTAATAGTAATATTAACTATTTAAATCAGAATATTTTAATATTTTAATATTTTAATATAGATTTAAAGAATTAGAATAATTAAATACACTATTTTATTATTTATATTTTATCGGCTAATTAAAATATATTTATATATAATATTTATAGATATATATAAAATGAAATAATTATTTTTCTTTATCATAAAGAAATAACAAAATCGTGATTTTTATTTATTTATTTATTTATTATTTATTTATTTATTAATTATTAATTATTTATTATTTATTATTTATTAATTATTATTTATTTATTATTTATTTATTTATTATTTATTATTTATTTATTTATTATTAATTATTTATTTATTTATTTATTATTAATTATATATTTATTATTTATTATTTATTTATTTATTATTTATTTATTATTTATTTATTATTTATTTATTTATTATTAATTATTTATTTATTTATTTATTATTAATTATTTATTATTTATTATTTATTATTTATTTATTTATTATTTATTATTTATTATTTATTTATTTATTATTAATTAATTAATTATTTATTTATTATTATTTATTTATTTATTTATTATTAGTTATTTATTTATTTATTATTTATTTATTTAAATCTTTCTATAACTAATAATTAGAGTAATAATTAAATTATCAATAATGCATCCACATATTTATTATTGAAATATATTACTAATTAAATTACATATAAATAAATAATAAATAATAAATTATCCCAATAGTAAAAATATTAAATACAAAATAATAAATATAAAATAAAAATAAATATAACTCTACATAAAAAGGAATAAATAATCATTTTACCTTTTTTTTTTTTAAGTTAAAATAAATTTTTAAATTATATAAAAATGATAATAATAATAATAATATTATTATTATTATTAAATTAATATTGTATGCATTATTATCTGCATTAATTTTTCTTTTCTTATTTATTTTTATAATATTATTTAAAAAGGATATTCTTCAAAAAGCCTTTCCTTTTTCCTTTTTTCCTTTTTCCTTTTTTTCCTTTTTTTCTCTTTAAAATTTGATGTAGGACAAATTTAAATTTTATAAATACAATTTTAAATAATAAAAAAAATTAATTATGAATTTATTTGAAATATATTAAATTATATTGTAATATATATCGTTTTTATTTTCATATTTAAACCGAATAACTTTTTATTTTTATTTTTATTTTTAATGATTTAATTTATTTTATAATATAAAAGTATTATATTATATTATATTATATTTAACTTTGTAATTTAAAATTTTATATTTTTTATTTTTTTATATTTTTTTCATATTTTTTATTTTTTTGATATATTTTATTTCTGTATTTTTAAAAATCTTTAAAAAAAAAAAAATTAAATTTACGGTCATTAAAATAATGATAATTATTTAAACTATCAATATTGATATTATTAAAATATATATTATTGAATTTTATTAATTTTATAATTAAATAATTATAGGGTTAGTTTAATTTTGATATAATTTTTTTAATATATCCTATTGAAAATTTTTAAAAGTGTTTGACAATATTAAAATAGTTTAATAAACTGTTAATAGAATATGAAAAACAAAAATAAATATTATTTTTTATGAACGGTAAATGGTAAAAATATATATATGTGCTAATAATTAACTTTTAAGAGTTATTGATTAAAATAATATAGAAATAGAGTCAAACTCTATTAAAATATACAAATATATTGATTCTTTTAAAGTATATAACTAAAAATATATACTATCCATTTCTATTTTTATTTATTGATTATTTTAAAGTATATAAATTAGAATAGAAATGGATAGTATTTAACTTTTAGTACCTATTGAAATTAACAATATTAAAAAACAAAAAAAAAAAAGTTAATATTATAATTTATTAATTTGAATAATTTATAGATATAAACTACTAATAAATAGTTAATGAATAAAAAAAATATTACTATTTTTTATTTTTTTGACTAATGATAAAGATGATAAAGATAAAATAATAATAATAATAATAATAATAATAAAATTTATTCATTAAATTTGATTACTTGTAATGATAATGAATGATATTAATTTGAATTTTATAAAATATAATAAATATATTACAATAAAAATGAATATTATTTTGATTCTAAAAGAATAATAAAAATGATAATGAAATTTATTCATTTACAAAAGTATTATAATATATATATATATAGTATTAAAAATAAACTTTAATGGAGTACATTACTAAAAATATGAAAATGAAAAATGGATGTTTTTATTTATATACAATTTTATTATTTCTTTATATATAAATATATATATATATATAGAATGGAAATTATATATTATTCAATTTATACAAACTTTTTAAAGTTTTGTGATTAAATATTTATTATTGATAATGGATTAAATTTTACCATAGATTAAAAAATTAAATTTTCATTAAAATCTATTTAAAAGAAGATTATTAATTATAATTTTTAAAACCAAAGAGGTTATTCCTTTTTTATTTAATAAATAATAAATAATAAGTAATAAATTATTTTAACAAAATATATAAAAAAAAAATAATATATGTAATATATATATCTCTGTAAATATTTCATTATATTAATTTATAATATATGTAATACTTCAAAAAAAAAAATAAAAAAAAAAATATTTATAATTTTTATTTATTTATCACTTTCTTTTTATATCATATATAACTCTACAATACAAAAAAAAAAAAAAAAAAAAAAAAAAAAAAAAACTTAAAATAAAAGTTAAAAAGTCCGTTTTTCAAAAATAATTATTGTTGAATTAGTTTTATATTTTCCTATTTGATAATATTATTTCATTTATTTATATATTGTTATATATACAAGATAGTAATTTATATAATAAAATATTCATAATAATTTAATGGAATAAAGCCTTTAAAACCTTTTTTTCTTTTTATTACTTTAATAATACTGATATTGTTCAATATACTATACATCTTAAAATAATCCTACACAATTTTTATTCATTGAATTTTTTATTATATATATATATATATATATTATTTTGTATTTTTTATCTTTTTTTTTTAAAAAAAAAAATAAAATATTTTATAATTTTGATAATACATTGAATTATTTTCTATAAAAAGATAATCTATAAATATATATAAAGTGTTTATCTAACACTAATAATATTATTTATTTTTAAATACAATTAAAATATATAAATTGTGTTGATATTATGGAAAAAAATAAATTTTTTTAAGAATAGGAATAAATTTTATTTATTAA
>JACVTC010000078.1:847500-852500 GCA_016946835.1 Neocallimastix lanati (nom. inval.) | reverse complement strand
TTTTTTTTTTTTTTTTTTTTTTAAAAAAAAAAAAAAAAAAAGAAAGAGAGAAATTACCAAACTTATTAAATTTTCTGTTGCTTTAATATAATCGTTAAGATAGATTTCTTCTTCAATATTTTTAATACATTGATATATCTATTTAAAATTATATAAATATATTTATAAATTTATATACATTATATATATATTTAATTCAATTTAAAAAAATATTAATTATAAATATTTTTTTTTTAATTTTCTTTGAAATAAGATAGAAATATAATTTGCAAAGAAAAAAAAATAAAATAAAATAAAATAAAAAATAAAATAAAAAAAAAAAAATACTTTTTGAATTTGAGTTAATAAATCTCCAATTTTTTGAGAATGAGAAATCTTTTCCTTAATTTCTTCTCTTTCTTTAATTAAAGTATCAATTCTTGTCTTAATACCTTCCTTTTTTATTATTATTATTATTATTATTTTTATTTTATATATATATAATTGTTTAATAAATATGATGAATATATAATTAAAGTTAAAATTTTTTGAATTACGCATTAATAAAATTTATTATCATTATTTTCTTTTTTTTTTAAAAAAAAAATTACTTCTTCATTTATATCTTTTATTAAAGTATTAATTTTTGTTAAATAAGCAACACTAGAATCATAAGTTTCCAAAGAATTTTTATATTCATTTTCAAATTGTTCGGTATTTTCTTTTAATATTTTTATATTGTTTTCCTTTATATATAAAGATTATTCAATGTTTTTTTATTGTGTGTGTAATTAATAAATATAATAAATATTAAAAATTATAATTATATAAAAATATATTATATAATAAAAAAAACATAAATTAGTTCATTTTTTTTAATTTGTTTTATTTTTTTTTTTCATTTATTTTTAAAAAAAAAATAAATATAAACTAATGAAAGATGTATAAAATTAATAAAAATTGTTAATACATTAATTTCTTCAATTCGACTTTTTATTTGTTTTAAACTATTTTCTAAAATATTTCTATTGAGATTTGTATCAAAAACAGATACATCATTGCTTTCTTTTTCTAGTGTAATATCATCTTTTCTTATAATTTCAAAAATTCTTGAATTAAAATCGGTCGCTTGTAATGTATGTATTGAATTCATTATCTATATATATATATTTATAAACAAAAGCAAAGAATTATTTTATAAATTTTATTTAAAAAAAAAAAAAAAAAAAAAAAAAAGTATATATATATTTTTAAATTTAATATAAAAATAATAAATATTATTATTATTATATATATTATTTAAAATGAATGAATAAATATATTAATAAATAATTAATTAATAATTAACTAAATAAATAAGTAAATAAATATTGGTGACATTTTATTAGATTAATTTAAAAAATATACTGGTTAATGAAAAAAGATTATATTAGTATATATATAAATAATTAAATAGAGTTTAAAACTAATAATTATAATAATATTAATAATAATAATAATTAGAATGAGAATAAATTGTTTGTAATATTAATAATAAGCAATTCATACTTTCATTATCAAGAATAATAGATATTATTATTAATTAATTAATACTAATAATTAAATATATAGATTTATTAAATATGTAAAAATTTAAAGAAAATAGAATTAATAATCTCTCTTTATGAAAAAGATGAAAAGAGTAAAATGTGTTATATAAAGCAAAATTAAAAAATTTTAATATCCAAAATAAATAAATTTTGCTTAATGTAAAAAAAAAATAAAAAAATAAAATAAAATAATATAAAATAAAATACAATTAAATAAAATAAAATAAAATAAATAAATAAATTTAAGAATATTAATGCTATTATTCTTATCACTATATCAATCATTGAAAAAAATTCATATCAATAAATATATTTCAAAAAAAAAAAAAAAATATTTTAAATCCACTTTCAAATAAATATTACTATTTTGAAAAATTTATTAGATTATTCTTTTTATGAATGAAACTATTATTTATAGTGATATTAATACTAGTATTTTCAAACAGTGTTTCAAAAATTGAGATATTATTTTAATTGTAAAAATATAACTAACATTATTTATAATAATATTTCTTATATATTTTCATAATGATAAAAAAAAAAAAAGTGATTTAGTAGATTAGGGTTAGAATACCAGTATTAATATTGAAAAGTATTACGATTTTACTAATTTATATATATATATATATATTGATTTATCTTTTATTTTTTCATGTTATTATACCAAACATATTAATCTTTCTATATTAATTAATAATAATAATCATAAATATTACAATATATCATTAATATTATTTTTAATAACATTTAATATAATGCTTTAATCTTTTTTTTTATTATTTAAATAGTTACCATCTTTACTACATTATCTTTTTATTAAACATCTACCATAATCTGGACTAAATTTTATAACTAGAGCTTGCATTCTTTCATGTTGTAAAAAATTATTTATATTCTTCTTTGTAAAAGTAATTATCACTTCTTAAAATAATCTTTTTTTTTTTATGTTGAAATTTAAATACTTAGAAAAAAGTGTTCATGATGAAATTTGTATATATTATAGATAATAATAATAATAAAAATAAAATGAATAGATTATCATAAGTATTCTTAATGTTTTTTTTTATACTTCTTTGAACGACAATTTCAAGTAACAACTTATCAGGGTTAGGATTGTTAATATTTTTAAGGGTTGTTGCATTTCGGAACGTGAGTTTATATTGAAATAAACTGTCTATATAAATGTGGCTTATATTTTATCATATAAAGTAATATTTATTTATAATATTTACTTATATTTAATTTTTAAGCTATATTTTAATATTTTTGTTAAAATAATAGAAAAATATTTAATAACATTAATTTTAAAGATTAATTTAATACTTTTTGTTAAAGTAATAATAAAATATATAAAAATATTTAATTTTAAAAACAAATTTTAATATTTTTTTGTTAAAATAATAATAAAATATTTAATAACATTTAATTTTAAAAATATATTTTCATATTTTTTTTGTTAAAATAATAATAAAATATTTAATAACATTTAATTTTAAAAATATATTTTAATATTTTTTTGTTAAAATAATAATAAATTACTTTATTTTAAAGATACATTTTAATATCTTTTTGTTAAAATAATAATAAAATATTTAATTTTAAAAATATATTTTAATATTTTTTGATAAAAAAATAATAAAATAATATTTAATAATATTAATTTTAAAGATATATTTTAATAATTTTTTGTTAAAAAAAAATAAAATATTTAATTTTAAAGATATATTTTGATTTTTTTTTTTTTTTTTTTTTTTTTTTTTTTTTTTTTTTTTTTTTTTTAAGCTGTTGATACTTATGATTGCAGTTGTAACGATTAGATATATATTTGGTAAATTTGGTAATGGTTTTGAATACTTTTTTTTTTCTCCTATTAAGTATATCTATGATTTCCTTGAGAATTCATCCATAAATGTTTATATGAATTTTTTTCGATTTCAAATACATTCCTCGTATGGTTGGAAATAGATTCTTCCTATAATTCTTTGGCAATATTTTCGTCAGTTCGTTCTATTCTTTTTTTATGACATTGTTTACATTGTTTGATGGGATATTTTTCATTTATATTTATTTATCCCTTTTATATGATTTAAAAAGAATTTTTTCTTCTTTTTGTTTTATTAACTGAATTTGTTGAATCAGATTCTTTCTTTATATTCAGGTAATTACTTGATGTTGATGTTTTATTTTCTCTTTTATATTTGTTACTACTACTACTACTACTACTACTACTACTACCTTCATAGCGAAAAGAAAGAACAGATTTTTATTCCTTAATAATAATTCTTGTGCCAAACAATTAAGAATAAAATTCCATATATCTATATAATGCGTGTTGGTGTTAGAAGGCAAAAGATGTTTTTTTTTTAAGAATCGATTTCCAAGAATAAGGTAACGCATTATGTAGTGAACCAGTAAGTTCCACTTTAATAAAATGTTAGGTTCTTACTGCTTCTTCGAGAATTTTTTTTGAGAGGCTTCCGGATTTTTTGTAATCAAGTATATAATTAGTCCAAGTCTCGAAAAGTTCTTTGATGATCTTAATATCAAATTTAGCAATAAAATTTGACCTAAATCATCCATGGAACAATTAGGATGGCTGAGTAGGAAATAATGAAATTCCAATTTCATGGAGACATTATTAAGGCAAGAGATAAAGGAATTTGAATAAGTTGGATAGGGATGCAAATGTTACATAGTTATTAGCAAAAATGTATAAATTTCGTTTATGAACTGTTGAGCATGATCCTTATTACCATCAAAGACGGGTGGTTTCATTTCGAAGACATCTAATGGACTTTTCTTTTGGATGTTAGTGTTAGTTGCATCAATGAAAAAGGGTTGGAGTTGAGATGTCTTGATAGGTGTATGAGAGGAAAAGTTTTCAATAAAATCTTTCGCGTGCTTGAGGTTGGATTGAGTAACCTTATACTGTCTATACTCTTCAAAAGAGTTGAAATCTCTTTTTGAAGGTGCACTATTCTAAGCAGTATTAATTTTTGTGAAAGTGAAAGTGTTAACTTTACCAGGGGACAAGAATATGAAAGGCGAAGGCACAGGAATAGCTTTTAGAAGAGGATGCAGGAGCTTCATTGGAAAAAGGGATTTCGTCAATGTTCATTGGTTCTTTACCTTTATTTTTAGTACTCTTTGTTGAAGAGGAAGAGGTCTTTTTTTTTTTTTATATTTTGATAAGGTAATTAAATTATCTTTTTTGGATATTAATTTATTAAAATCTTTGATAAAATTAACCTCAAAATTCTCTTTTGGAAAATTGGTTGATTAATAGTAAACACTGATTTTCTCTTCCCTCTTTTAGTTTTAAAGATTATTCCATCCTTAGGATCTACAGAAATATTGAATTCATTTTTTAATTTTTTGATGCTTGGTAAAATAATATTAAAATAATATTTAATAATATTTAATTTTAAAGAT
>JACVTC010000078.1:825000-842500 GCA_016946835.1 Neocallimastix lanati (nom. inval.) | reverse complement strand
ATTATTTATTTATTTAGTGATAGTTAACATTTATTTAATAAAACGTTTTATACAAAATAAGAAAAAATTAAATATATAAATAGGATAATCAACATATATTTTATCTATTTATTATTTATTTATTTATTTATTTATTTATTTTTTGATATATTTAATAATAAATATAATTCAACAAAAGAAAACTTTATAAAATCAAATAAAAATATATGATATACTAGTATTGTTATTTAGGTTATTATTATTATTTTTTTTTTTGTATATATAACAATGCGTATACCTAGTAAATATTGATCATTATTAAGTATTTCTTTTATTTTTTTTTAAAAAAAGAATTTTCTATAAAAAAAAATGATAAAAAGAAAAAAAAGATTAATTAAAGTATTATATAGCATTAAAAAACCCTTTAAATTATTATTATTTTATTATTATTATTTTTTTTAATGATAAATAAATAATAAAATCTATATAAATTTCGTATATTAATTTTGTTGTTCGTTAGCTTATTTAAAAATTTTATTATATTGAAAAAAAAATTACTATTGAAGAAAAATATATATATTTATTTTAATATTTATACTTTATATTTATAACTTATATTTATAATTAAGTTTGATGTTAATTATTTCATGGCTTAAGAAGTTTATTTGTTTTAAAAGATTTAAAGAAAAAATCGACCACATTAAATGACTTAGTTAAAAAATGAATAAAGTTTTTTTTTTTTTATTAATAATTATTTTTTATTTATATATTATAAATATTTTATTATTTTATTTTTCGTGTAGTCTTTGATGAATAGAATTAGTAATGAAATACTTGTGATTTAATAATTCCATGAATGAAGTTAATATTTTGAATTAGAAATATATGAAGATGCTATTTATAACTAATATTTTTCTGAGCTTTTTTTTTTTTCTTTTTTTTTTTAAATATGATTTATTGTTTTTATTTTAATAAAATTAATCGTAATTCGAGTAATTATTTAAAAAATAAAAGGATTTCTATATTTTATTCTATTTTTACTTCATAATGCTTTGTGATGATAATTTTTAATTTATAATATTTCTATCAATATTTTTCTAATATAATGTTTTTATTTATATCTTTCATGTAACATTTAATAATCATTTTTTTTCTTATAATATTATTTTATTTAAAAAAAAAAAAAAGTCATGAAATGGTGTAATAATAATACCAATGTGTATATATTTATATATATATTATTTCTACAGGGATTATATATTATTATTTTAATATTACTATTATTATAAAATGTAACTGATTTTTTATGATTAATTTAGAAGGGATTAAAATAGTTTGTCATTTTACTCTACAATATTTTATTTTTTATGAGGAAACTTGTATTTCTAATGTATTTTCAATTATACATATTTTTTATGTTGTAAAAGAAGTTCTTTGAACTCTTTTTTCTATATTTTAACAATTCAAAAGTTTTGAACTAATAAATTATTTATTTTAGTTTATAAATACAAAAAAGTAATAACAATAATAATAAATAAATAAATAAATAAATAAATAAATAAATAAATACATAAGTTATATAATAAGATAATAAAAAGAAATATAATATTTATATATGATTATCATTTAATGCAATAATTTGCCAATTTTTATTTATATTTTACATTATTTTGGAATTTATTTATTTATTTATTATTTTTTATTTTACTATTGCCTAAAACAAAAAAAGTATAATTAATTAAAGTTTAAAAATTAAGATCGATGATAATAAAAGCAATAATGGGAAGAAGAGGAAATAATTTATTATTATTATTATTTTCTTTATGCATATATGAATTAAATTATTCTTTTTACATTAATATTAAAAGAAAATATTAAACTGCTCAAATTTTAATTAATTTATTTATTTGTTAATAGACTATTTGAATAGATTAATATAGCTAATTTTTAATTTTCATAAATTTGCACTAATCAATATCTAAATTACATTAGTAATCATCAATAGATTATTAAAAGTATAACTGTGTATATAACATATAACTGTTCATGCTCACTCCATTATGTCCATTTTAAATATAAGGAATATTTGAAAATAAGAAAACTCTTGAGAAGAGAAATGTATTTGTACTTACTAATGAAAATATATATATTAGTTTGAAGTACTGCCTAATTTTTTTTTAGTTCTTATCATATATGTCATTTTTTTTTTATTTATTAATATTATAAGATTATATTATAAAATACAAATAAGATAAAATAAAATAAATAGTAAAGTAATATAAAACATGTAAAGTACTAATAAAAATAAAATATAAAATAATATAGTCCAATATAGTATTTATTAAATTATATATAGTAAAACTTTTTATAATATAATTAATAAATTTTTGAAATAGCAAAGCAAATTTATATAGATTATATAATATATGCAATGAATTATTGATTTACCACAAAATATGCATTCTATACCGTTGAAAACAAGAAAAACTTTATTTTATTATTATTTTTTTTTTAAAAAAACCTTAATTATAATATTATATATTGCCTACATTTATAACTGTATAAATCCATGGTAAATGAAAGAGCGGTGATGCAAATCTAATACACCTAAAAATTAATGAATTGGAATTTACTGGTTAATGAAGTTAACTATATATATATAAATTTTTGCATATGATATATATGATAAATCATATTGATTAATTCTGGGGTTTTCTATTTTTTTTTTTTTTTTTATTCTTAGTATAATTATTAACTAATTTAAATGAAATTTTAATTTATCTTCTTTATAAGAAATAATAAATTATAATTAATAATCATTAAAATAATAAATTCTTAAATTCTAAATATTAGAAGCCTCAATAATTATAATAATAATAAAATAATTGACTAATTATAAATATTAATAGCCTCCATACTAAATAATAATAAATAATAATAAAAATATTGTATTTCTTAATAATAATAAATAATAATAAAAGGATTGTATTTCTTAATAATAATAATAAAAAGATTGTATTTCTTAATAATAATAATAATAAAAAGATAGTATATTTCAATAATAATAAAAATAGTAAAAAGATTATATTTCTAATAATAATAATAATAAATAATAATAATAATAATAATAACAAAAAGATAGTATTTCTACTAATATTAAGTAAAAAGATTGTATTTCTAATAATAATAATAATAATAATAATAACAAAAAGATAGTATTTCTACTAATATTAAGTAAAAAGATTGTATTTCTAATAATAATAATAATAATAATAATAACAAAAAGATAGTATTTCTACTAATATTAAGTAAAAAGATTGTATTTCTAATAATAATAATAATAATAATAATAATAATAACAAAAAAGATACTATTTCTACTAATATTAAGTAATAATAAATAATAAATAATAAATAATAAATAATAAATAATAAATAATAAATAATAAATAATAAATAACAATAATAAATAATAAATAACAATAATAAATAATAAATAATAAATAACAATAATAAATAATAAATAATAAATAATAAATAATAAATAACAATAATAAATAATAAATAACAATAATAAATAATAAATAATAAGTAATAAACGATAAATAATAAATAACAATAATAAATAATAATAATTATCATTTAATGAATATTCATATATTACACAATATATATATATAATCAAAGAAATAAAATATTTTTGAAAAGTCTGTAAAAATTCTTTGAAAATGCATTAATCTACTAGAGAAATCACAATAGAATCTATTGATTTATTAATAGAAATAAATATTTTCTAGTATTATATATTATTATATAATATTTTAAAAAATAGTTCTATATTAATATATTTTTATCTATTTATAATATATAAATTTGAATTAATTGAAGAAATTTTCCTAAGAACGAGTTAAAAAAAATATATATATAGATAATATATGATTTAATTATTTATATTATTAAATACATTTTTTAATATAAATTAACATATAGTAATATAAGTTAATTAAACGGTATTTACATAGAATATAATTAATTCATGGTAATTTAATATAGTTAATTTAAGAAACAAAATAAAATATATTAAAAAATAAATTAATATATTAGAATTTCTAAGCAATATATATATTATATATTAAATGCATTTAAATATATTTGCTACATAAAAATAAACATAAGTAAATAAATAATAGAAATAAATGTGATACAAAAAATTCATTTTAAAGGTAAAATACAAAAATTTTTGAAGTGAATTGAATTAAATATATTATATTAATTATTTATAATATATTACAATATATTATATTAAAGTGTGTAACATATAAAAATTAATAATTAAAAATTATCTAGATTAGTTTTTTCTATTTTATTTATCATTAATAAAAGTTTATATATTATAGTATACTATAATAAAAGTAAACAAAATAATACTATTTAAATTTTTAATTATAAATAAGTATATGAATAGTTTCTTATATTTATTAAAATAATATATTATTTCACTAAAATTTTTTATATTGAAGTAATATTGCATAATATATTATTATTATTAAATAAGTAATATGATATATTAGATAAATATTATATTATATATTAATTGATATAATTGATAATATTTTTAAATATAAAGAATTCTATTTGAAAAAATATACAAATTTTATTTTAATTTTTTTTATAATTAAAATAATATTTAATAAATATTAATTAATATATATAATTTAAAATCTATATAAAATCTTTTTTTTTTTTTTTTTATTTTTTTTTTTTTATTTTTTATATATATATATTTTTTTTATTTTGAAACTTTTTTCTATTTATATTATTTATTTTTTTTTCACACTCTTTTTATTTATTTTATTTTATTTTTTGTTTTAATTTATAATAATTATTGTTATTAATTAATTGATTATTATTATTATTATTATAAACTGTATTTAAATTATTTAAATTAATTATTTATATATATATTATATTAAACAAAGAAGTTTAATAATTAACATATATATTAAAACTATTTTAAGATATAAAAAAATTTTTTTTATTATTTTTTATTTTTAACCAGTATTTTATTTTATTTCAATTTTTTTTTATTTAATACATTTTTCTCTTTAATTTTTATTTAAAATATTTTAATTTAATATTTTTTTTTTCTTTAAAAATTTATTTTAAAAATATAAGATTTTAAAAAATAATTTAGATTATATACTATCGTATTTTTAGGTAATGAAACTAAATAATAAAGAAATAAAGTATCACAGTATTTATAAAATTCTGAAATGTTATCCTCCTCAATATAGAATAATAAATAAATGAATAATGATTATTAATATAGAAGCAAAGTATTTGAAAAAATATATTTTTTAAAAAAAAAAATTACAATTATGAATAATATGATATTATTATTGAAGAAAAAATTAATTAGAAATTAATAAATGTTCAGATATTCGATATTATTATTATTAGTATATTTTATATATATTTTTATCATTTTCAATAGAAGTATTAAAAGAAATTATAAAAGTAAATATTTTCAATGTATTTAAAGTAATTTTAAATATAATAAAAAAAGATTTAAATGATTATTTTGAAGATATCGAGAAATATTATGTAAAAAAAAAGACATCAAAAGATTATTGTTAAAAGAAAAAAAAAAGTAGATAGAAAATATAAAAATAGAAATGAAATATTTAAAATTTATAAATACTATTGATATAAATATATATATTTTTTTTTATTAAAAAAAAGAAAAAAAAGAAATTAAAAATATATTTACTAATGAATTATATTTTTGTAAATTATATTGTTTAGTTGGCGGATAAATATTTAAAAAGATAATAAAAAATAGCTTTTTTACTTTTTTTTTGTTTTTATTATCTTTTGAAAAAAAAAATAAAAAATAAAAAACAATATATAATATTGGTAATTAATAATATATATTTTTTATTATATAATTTTAAAAATAAAAATAAAATGATATTAATATTTTAATTGTATAAATAATTTATTAATCTTTAAAGAATTAGAAGTAAATAAATGAAAATGAATACCAAACATTTAATTATATTTATGTTAATTGCTTTCTTAGCAATTCAATGTAGTGCTCATGTTATTCTTCCAAGACAAGATACTGATGTAGACGCAGGTAATGGTAATGGTGATAATGGAGCAGGAAATGGTGATTCCGGAAAGCCTGATGGTGGTAATGATCAATCAAATAATGGAGGAGATGAAGGTAAAACTGATACAGGTAATTCCAATGGAAATACTGGTGGTGACAATGATAATAAAACTCCAGATGATAATAAGAATGATAATTCAGGAAATAATGAAGGAGGTAATAACAATAACCAAGGTGGCAATCCACAAAATGGTAATAATGGTAATAATGGTAATAATGGTAATAATGCCCCTGTAACTACTACTACGGCCCCAGCAGTTGTGACCACTACTAAAGCTCCAGTTGCCTCTGCTCCAGCTACTTCTGCTTCTGCTCCAGCTGCTGTTACTTCTGCAACTGAAGCTCCATCTGCTACTGCTGGTGCTATTCAAACTACTCCAGCTACTGAAGCTCCAAAGAAAGATGGTAACAGTTCAACTATAATGTGGATAGGTATTGGTGCTGCAGCTGTTGTTGTTTGTCTTGTTGCTGTTGCTCTTATTAAAAAGAAGAGTAATAAAGACGAAGAATTTAACTTTACCGCTCAACCAACTACTTATGGCAACCAAAACAATTACCAAAATGATACGAATTATGAACAAGGATATGCCACACCTGTTAATGGAGGTTATGACCAATATGGAGCTGCTCAAGATCAATATGCCGCTCAAGATCAATATGCTGCTCAAAATCAATATGGTAATCAAGGTTATGACCAATATGGAGCAGCTGCTCCAACTCAAGACCAATATCAATATGGTAATCAAGGCTATGATCAACAAAATTACCTACCACAAGATCAATATGCCAATAACCAAGGCTATGACCAAACTTATCCACAAGAAGCTAATGATGATCAAATTATTCCAGGTAATCAATACACCATTAAATACGACTTTAAGCCAAGTTTAAATGATGAAATTGAATTAGTACCAGGAAATGTTGTTGAAATTTTAGAAGTTTATGATGATGGATGGGCTAAAGGTAGAAACTTAACCTTTAACACTGAAGGTGTCTTCCCAATTAACAGAATTACTGGTGTTGATGATTCTAAGAAAGCACGTTACAGTTCTCTTCCACGTCCAACTCTTTAAACATAACTAAAATAAAAATAAAATAATTTAATTCAATATAGAAGTATCATATAAAATATATATAATTTTTATTATTGATAAAAGTGATTTTTTTAAATTATTTTTTTTATTCTTCTTTATGAGGAAAAAAAAGAATATTATAAAAAAAAAAAAAAGAAAAATTCAAAGTAAAATAAAGGTAAAAATTATATATAAATATGTGGATTAGACAAAAATTTATAATTAAATAGAAATTAATATAATATAAATAGTATATAAAATCATTTAAATTTATATTTTTAAATATTATTTTTTAAGATATAAGAATTAAAAAAAAAAAAAAAAATAATAAAATAATAAAATAAATAAATAAATAATAGTATAAATAATAATAATAATAGTGAAAAAAAAAATTCATAAAACAAATTTATATAAATATATAAAAATTATTCTTATAATATTCTAAATATTATGATATAATTCATAGCGAAACATAATATTAATAAATGTATCATTTTTTTTTTTTTTTATATTTTATTTTAATAATTTATAAAGAAATAGTAATTATAATTATTATCTAATATTTAAAATTTTAATTACAAAATTAATTGAATAACAATAAAAAAAAAAAAAAAAAAAATGAATTTTAATTTTTTTTTTTTTTTTAATTATGAAAAATATTTTATTTTTTATATTTTTTATATTTTTTAGAATATATTTTATTTTTTTATATATAAATAAGAAAATCAAATTTTGGTTTATTATTTTTTATACTTTTATTTTATTTTATTTTATTTTATTTTATTTATTTATTTATTTTTTCTTTCTGATTAGCCCTTTTGTCATATATTTTTCATGTATTTTTCCTTTCTTTCAAGAGATAATTCAATTTTTTAACCGTAAATATTAGTTAAGATTTATGATTCAGTTTTTTTTTTTTTTTTTTTATCTGATTAACCTAATGTTGATGCTTTAAGGATATTGAAATTCTTAACTGATAATTTGTTTTTAAATTAGTAAATATTGTCCGATATTTTAGAACGTTACTGGAAATCAGTTGCCAAATTTCAAGGTATTAAAGGTCAAAATTACGATTGTAAAACGTTCTCAAACAATAAAGTTATAATTATGCTTAGCTTAAAATATCCCCAATTCAACTTAGGATTTTCGTGGATTATACGTTTACGCTGTGGTTATAAATACAATACTACTATTGCTATTAGAATGGGTAGAGTTTCAGAAGATTGTCCAAAGTCCTGCCCATGTTGTGGTGAAGGTAATCAATCTTTTGAACATTGGATTTTTAAATGCGATGCTCTTGCATCTTTTAGATGGAATTCTTTAAATTTCATCGATGATCTCTATGTTTTATTCCTTAGGAAGATTAGAGCGTTTAATCCTCTTTCTTCCTATGATTCTATTTCTAATTTTGAAGATTATATCAATCATTATATATACTTGTTCCTTCTTGGTGGGACTTTAGTTTTAAATGAACTACATTTCGATAGTGGGGAACAGAGACATTTAAATGAACTACTTTTCAAAGGTTCATCTGAGTCACCTGTTCCAAAAATTGTGGGCTTGGCGGAATTCTTAACAAATGCAATACCTATCATAAGTAGTTCGTTTGAGCTATTATTTGATAGGTATTGCAAAATATCAAACTTAACCAAGAGCGTCGACGTCGTACTGATAAGGCATAATGAAAATACAGGATTATCATCTATTACTACGAAGGGTGATTCTCGCCCTAGTAGCTCAATAAATGATGAATCCGGGGAGAGTTTAGTGGACACCACACTATCTATTTTAAAGATGTTACTTCTAAATTTTATTTCTTTTTTATTTGATAGGAAGGGTAAAATTCCCGCATAGTACAACTTGCCGAAATACATAGTATTTTCGAGCTTTTTTATTTTTTATTTTTTATTTTTTAATTTTTTATTTTTAATTTCTAATGTACTTTTCACCTACATGTATTTTTTAAAATAAAATTTAATAAAGTTTTTGGAAGTGTATTCTCTTCCCTGTCTAAAAAAAAAAAAAAAAAAAAAAAAAAAAAAAATGCTTAGCTTAAAATATCCCCAATTCAACTTAGAGTTTTCGTGGATTATACGTTTATGCTGTGGTTATAAATACAATACTACTATTGCTATTAGAATTGGTAGAGTTTCAGAAGATTGTCCCAAGTCTTGCCCCTGTTGTGGCGAAGATAAACAATCTTTTGAACATTGGATTTTTAAATGAGATGCTCTTGCATCTTTTAGATGGAATTCTTTAAATTTCATCGATGATCTCTATGTTTTATTCCTTAGGAAGATTAGAGCATTTAATCCTCTTTCTTCCTATGATTCTATTTCTAATTTTGAAGATTATATCAATCATTATATATACTTGTTCCTTCTTGGTGGGACTTTAGTTTTAAATGAGCTACATTTCGATAGTGGGGAACAGAGACAATTAAATGAACTACTTTTCAAAGGTTCATCTGAGTCACCTGTTCCAAAAATTGTGGGCTTGGCGGAATTCTTAACAAGTGCAATACCTATCATTAGCAGTTCGTTTGAGCTATTATTTGATAGGTATTGCAAAATACCAAACTTTATCCAAGAGGGTCGACGTCGTACTGATAAGGCATAATGATAATACAGGATCGTCATCTATTTCTACGAAGGATGAATCTTGCCCTAGTAGTTCAATAAATGATGAATCCGGGGAGAGTTTAGTGGACACCACACTATCTATTTTAAAGATGTTACTTCTAGGTTTTATTTTTTTTTTATTTGATAGGAAGGGAAAAATTCCCGCATAGTACAACTTGCCGAAATACATAGTATTTTCGAGCTTTTTTATTTTTTTTATTTTTTAATTTTTATTTTTAATTTCAAATGTACTTTTCACCTATATGTATTTTTTAAAATAAAATTAATAAAGTTTTGGAAGTGTATTCTCTTCCCTGTCTATATATAAAAAAAAAAAAAAAATTAATTATATAATATCAATAGAAATAATATTGTTAATAATAGTATTAATGATAGTGAAAATATTAATAATAGTGATAGTGAATATAATAATAAAAAATGTTATCAATGATGAATCAATACTCATAAATGCCAATAAGCAAAATATTATTTTGGAAATAAATAAATAAAAAAAAAAGAAATGGACTTAATCCATCAATATGTGAAACCGGTAGTGTTAATAATTCAGAAATAACAAAATTACTTTTGGAAAAATTATTAAATAAATAAATAAATAAATAAATAAATAAATAAATAAATAAATAAATAAATAAATAAATAAATAAATAAATAAATAAATAAATAAATAAATAAATAAAATTAAATATTATTAATAATAAATAACAAGTTTAAAAAAAAATTATTTTGAATATATCAAAAACTACTTAGCGAAATGCAACCTGGTGAAATGCAACATTTTAATACTACACCACATGGCGAAATGCAACTCTCCCTATTCTACTATTGAATGATTAGGTAAGCATTATCCTTTATTAATAGTTATTGAGTATAATAATATTGAAATTTTTAAATAATAATAATAATAATAATAATAATAATGAAAACTTCTTTTAATAATAATAATAATAATAATAATAATAATAATAATAATAATAATAATAATAATTAAAACTTCTTTTAATAATAATAATAATAATAATAATAATAATAATAATAATAATAATAATAATAATAATAATAATAATAATAATAATAATAATAATAATAATAATAATAATAATAATAATAATAATAATAATAATAATAATAATAATAATAATAATAAAATTGGCTTGATTAAATGTCTTCAAGGTTGTTCGTTCCATTATCACCTATTTTATATTTTATTTAATATATTTATTAATGACAAATTTGATAAATGCAAAGAGATTTGGTGTTGTCTACTGATAAAAAAAAAAAGGTCATGATAATATATTTGCTAACAATAGTGCTTTTATTGGCCTCCTGTGAAATCCTCTTTCTAAAAAAAAAAAAAAAAAAGAAAGTGAAAGTGAAAGTGAAAGTTAAAGTGAAAGTGAAAGTGAAAACGATTTTTAGAATCAGTTAAATGCGCTAATATTTGTTGTTAAAATAAAAGAACTTTATATTGTTTCAAGTTCATTTAATTTATTGATGATAGATTTAATTAATTTTTTTTTATTTTTTTTTATTCTCTGATTGTTTAATGAAAAATACATTAAACATTTCTATTAATATTTATTTATATATTTATTTTATGAAATTTTGTATTTCTTCTTTAGTGGAAATGGGGTATATTTTTTAAAATCTTAATTGATCATCTTGAAAGGAAAAAAGAAGAAAGAAAGTCCTTTTTTTTTTTTTTTTTTTTTTTATAAAGTAACAAAGTATTACATTATTTCACATCAATCAATAAGTTTTAATTAAAAAAAATATTATTATTATTATTATTAGTATTATTATTATTATTATTATTATTATTATTATTATTATTATTATTATATAAAAAAAAAATAAATAAATAGACACACACATAATGCATAATGAGTTCCCATCTCCCATTAACGATGTGATGATATGTGACATACCAGTACGACGTCGCCACTCATAACTCGTCGTTACACTTCTGCCGGGAGCTGAATTCCTAATACATTCTTATATATATCTCCATTGATAAAGAGTATCGGAACAGGAACTATTCACCCCCCCTCCCCCTCTAGTGGGTGTAATCATTGGTGTGTTAGAATTTGTCCCTACCTAATTCCTATAGAATTAATCGAAGGCATCATTAAAGCTTATGATTAAGTCGTAGAATAGTATCAGGATTGGGTGTACAAGAAATCGAGGGAAAATCTTTTGGGTACCACAGTGGTTGCAGGATACCTCAGGATAGAAAACCTAAGTGCTTATTTGGTGCTTTGTTATTATTATTATATATATACACTTTTTTTTTTTTTTTTTTTTCATCAAATTTAAACTAAAGATAAAAAAAAAAAAAAAAAAAAAGATAGATAGATAGTGATAACAAAGTATAATAAGTAATAATAGTAATTATTCTATTTTCATTAGGTATAGTAAATAGTAAATAGTATATAGTAATAGTAAATGATAATAGCAAATAATAATAGTAATAAATAATAGTAAGTAATGATAATATTAGTAATAACAAATAATTAATGACAATAATGCTAAAAGTTAGTAAGTAGAAACAAGTAATAGGAAAAATAAGAATAATTTAAAATGAACCATTTATGTGTTTGTTAAAAAATTTTATTTTTATTTTTATTTTTATTTGTATTTCTATTTTTTTTTTTTTATTATTATTATCTGGAATAATAAGAGTAATAAATAATTAATATATGAATATATTATTTAAAAAAATACTATAGCAGACCATATCATCTCGAAGAGCAGTGTTTCATCATTCGGATGAGGTCTGTAGTGCGTAGATTCCCTCCTTGTATTTCATGGAACGCATACTCGCTTTTACTGTGACATGCTACTCCATAGGCTTTGCTATTGTGCATGTATGAAGAAATGACCTTTAGACAGCGTAGGCAACGTAAAAAAATATTGTGGCAGAGGACATTTGGCTTATCATTGTTGCAAATGTAATAATATTCAACATATTTATAAGACAGGTTTTCGGTGTCATTGTTCTGTATTTATACTGATCCTGGTCTATGTATGCTTTTACTTTAATATATTATATTATATATTCATATATGATATTTCCTCTCCCCTTCTGATTAGGGATTGGCACTCGTTCTAATTCCATAGTTGCGTAGTCCACATGTTATTTGGGTAGTAGTAACTAATAATGGTATTTAGTTAGTAAGGGCCAATACCTCCTTGAGTTATTCTAGTGGTACGGTTTTGGCAACTGGTTGATTGGAGGAGGAAAATGCTTAAAAGCCAGATTATTTGTGTATGAGTATTGTATGTTGATGCATTATCACTGTTGTTAATTATTATTACTGTATCTTACGTATGGATCACTTTACAATAATTATTATTATTATTTATTACTTATCAATAATTATTTATTATTTATTAATTATTAACCATTTATTATTAATCAATAATTATTTATTATTTTTTATTTATTACAATAATTATTATTATTATTTATTACTTATCAATAATTATTTATTATTTATTAATTATTAACCATTTATTATTAATCAATAATTATTTATTATTTTTTATTTATTATTTATTTTATTATTTAAATATGTTATTATTTATTATTTATTATTTATTATTTATTATTTATTATTTATTATTATTTATTATTTATTATTTATTATTTATTATTTATTATTATATATTATTATTTATTATTTATTATTATTTATTGTTGTTATTTATTATTTATTATTATTTATTATTTATTATTTATTATTTATTATTCAATTATTTATTATTTAATTATTTTAAATATTCATTATTATTATAATTCTATTTTTTTTTTTATTTTGTTATATTCAAATTATTATATAATAAAATACGTATAAATAAAAATTTACGGAGGAATCATCCAATAAAAGTATCACTCAATATTGTATCGGATAAATAAAAAAGTACATTGTATTACATTGTATTATATATATGTATGTAATTACAGAGGATATGTAATACAATGAAATAATGAATAGTAAAAAAAAAAATATAAAACTTTTCAATTAAAGTATTTAAAATAATTTAGTAATACATTGGTAAGATTCATAATACCAATGAAAAATACTGTTTTCTAAATTTTAAATTTTAATAAATATAAAAATTTTCATATCAATAGTCGACATTTTTTATTTTTAACATTTTTAACATTATTATATTTTTATTTTGTTATTTTATTTAATAACAATTTTTAGTATAAATAAAGTTGTTTGTTTGCTATTTAATATGACTAAAATTGACAAAAACTTTGTTATGTAATTTATTGTTTTCATTTTATTTTTTATTTTATATTTTTATTGTATTTTTTTTTTAGTTGAACTTTTTGAACATTTAAAATTGTTATGAAAAAAGAAAAAGAAAAAAAAAATTTTATATATCACTAAAACTAGTACTACTATTAATACTTATATATACTACTACTACTATTATAACCACTAATAATACTAATATGTACTACCACCACTACCATTATAACCACTAATAATAATAATGATAGATAAATATAAATTATGGTTTAAATATCCGTAATAACGATACTAACAACCATCATAATAGCACCAATGATAAATAATTAATAAATAATATATAATAAATAATATGTAATATATTATAATTAATAAATAATAAAAAGAATTTCAATTAAATATATGAATGGTAAATTTTTTTTGTTTTGAATTTTTTTTAAAAAAAAAAAATTACTTTATTACAACGTATAAGATCCAATAAAAATTAATATATTAATACTTACATTTTAATTAAAAAGTAAAAAAATAATTAAGATAGAGAATTTGTAAATTAATATATTTAAATTAAATTAAAATATATATTCATCATATATTGGTAATATAATTCATGTATTAATATTTACTTTTACCATATTATTAACAAAAAAAAAATTTTTTTTTTCAGATATTTATACTGTTTCTTATTTATATTATTATTTATATTAATAATTCTAATTAATTTTATTTATAAATATTATTGAGATATATATTGAAATACAATAATTAAATATATTATATGCTGTTACACAAATATTTATAAATTATTTTAAATATATAAATTAAAATTCATAGTAAATAAAATTACAATAATAAATAAAAAAGAAAAACAAATACATTATAAGAATATATTATCATAAATTACTTATTTAAATTATATATTATACATTTAAATTTATTTTTTGTATTAATTAAAATTCTTTTTAAAGAAATATAAAAGGTTATGTTACAATGCAATGTGCCACATTTTAATAAAAAGAGTAAATTTTTTATTTAATAGTTTAATTAAAATTTTTTTATATTAATGTATATTTAATCAAATATATTTAATATATATATTTTCTTTTCATTAGAATATATGTACCATTTTATTTTTTATTTTAATTATATAGAAAGTATTGAAGGTCCTTTTTTTTTATTTTTTTTTTTTTATGTGTGTTACAGTAATAATAAATAATAAATAATAAATGATAAATAATAAATAATATATTTAAAATAATATATTTTAAATAATAAATAATAAATATTTATATTTAGTTTAAACCCTAGTAATCAAATAGTAGTTAATAATTGAAATAATACCTAAAATATTATTAAATATTTATAAATATGAATTACTACATTATTAAATAAATAATATTAATAATAAAAATTATTTAAAATTTATATATAAATACAAAAAATATCCTCATCAAAATCTTTTTTTTTTTTTTTTTTTTCACTTTTTTAAAAATTTATATTACCTAACATAAAATTTAAAAAAAAAAAAAAAAAAAAAAAAAAAAAAAAAAAAATAAATAAAAATTTTAAAAAAAGTAAAAAATTCTAAAGGACGAAATAAGTACCTTTAAAAATAAAAAAAACAAAAAAAAAAAAAAAAACAAAAAAAAAATAAACCAAATACATTTAGAAAATATAATTGTTATTTTATAAATCAATAAAATAAATTAAAAAAAACTTTTTTAAAACGAAGATTTAAATATAGAATTTATAAAAAGATGTTCAAGAGATTCGCTTTATCTTTATTAATTGCTGCAGGTAGTTATTGAAATTATAAAGAATGATACATATATAAGTATAAATAATAGAAATAATGTAATTTTTTTGAAGTTGGTTAAAAAAATAAATAATATTAGATTGAAATATGGTTTCGTTTATAAAAATAATTAAAATTAAAATATGTTGTTAAATACAAAAATAAATTATCATTAACTAGTGTAATAAATAATGAATATAATTAATATTTAAAAATTTTAAAGTTGTAAAATATTATAAAATTAGTAGTAAATTATTATAGATAGAGTATATTTAATGAAAATCTTTTTTTTTAATTTGAAAATATGTTATTCTAATTGATAATTAAATTTAATAATAGCTATGGTATCTGGTGCTGCTGTTGATACTACTGCCGCTGCTAGTAATGCTGCTGCTAGTAATGTTGCTGATACTGCTTCTGCTGCTGCTCCAGTTGACACCACTGGTGCTGCTACTGGTGCTCCAGCCACTGAAGCTCCATACACTCCCAAAATTAGTGAAGCTCAATTAACTTCTGCTCCAAGAGCTAAGGTTTATACTCAATGTAATCAACCAGGTCAAATTGCTTTAACTTGTAAGTTTTTTTTTAATATTAATGAAAAAAAAAAAAGAAATAGAAGAGAAGAAATTATTAAAATATATAATAATAAATAAATAATGCTTATAATTTATATTATAAATAGTCGATGATGGACCAAACCCAACAACTACCCCAATTGTTTTAGAATACTTAAAATCTAACAATCTTCATGCTACTTTCTTTGTTAATGGTATTAATTGGAGTGATTTAAATGATCCACAAGCTGCTGCTACTTTAAAACAAATTCAACAAGAAGGTTTTGATATTGGTTCTCACACCTTCTATCATGAAGAATTATTCAAAGCTATTGACATGGGTACTATGGAAAAGAACATTGATATGATGACTGATAAGGTTGTTGAAATTACTGGTGTTAAGCCAGCCTTCTTTAGACCACCAGAAGGTAATGGTGGTTATCCAGATACCCCAGAAACTCAAGTTAAGAATGAAAGAGTTCAAAAATACTTAGGTGCCTCTGGATACAGTGTTATAATGTGGGGTGCTGATACTAGAGATTGGGAATTCAAAGAAAATATTGAACTTGAAATTGCCGAATTAGACAAGGATTTAAAAAAGCAAGGTGCTTCACCACAAACTAGTAGTTTCATTATTTTAATGCATGATGTTCACGAAACTACAGCTAATCTTGTTCTTCCAAAGGTTGTTGAATATGTTACTGGTCTTGGTTACAAGATTGTTCCACTTACTGAATGTATTGGTGTTCAATCTGCTTATCAACCATTAGATGGTGGTGTTACTAACAATTTAAATGCTGCTAATTCTACCGTTCAAGCCGTTCCAGTAAATTCTACTCTTTCTAGTACTGAAAAATCAGCCGCTTCTGTTATTGAAGTTAAAATGATCTACTCTGTTATTGCTCTTGTTCTTTCCCTTATCATTTTATTTTAAGTAATATAAAATGAAATTAAAATAAAGAAATATTAATATAAAAATAATCTCAAACTTAATTGAAGAATTAAAATAATAATAATAAAATAA
>JACVTC010000078.1:735000-820000 GCA_016946835.1 Neocallimastix lanati (nom. inval.) | reverse complement strand
AGTGTTAATTTTAATTTCATTTTTTTTATAATTTCATCATGAACATATTTGTATTTTATGTTCATATATTTGAATCTTTCCCTTTTGGTTTTCATTTTCAGCTATATCCTTACATGGTTTATTATCTATTCTAATATTAATTCTAATATTTTGGTTGAATATTTCATTTACTAATCTTCTTATCCATGTAGCTTGTTTGATGCATTCTATTAATTCTATTAAGCTTGAGTATTCGGCTTCTGTGGTTGATAAGGCTATATTTTTCTGAGTAATTGATTTTCATGATATTGGATTATTTCTTAACACAAAAATATATCCTGAAGTGGATCTTATCTTAATCTCATCACCAGCGAAATCTATATCACAATAAGCTCCTATAATTTTCTTTCCGTTATAATTAATTGAATAGTACTTTGTACATTTAAGGTATTTTAATATTCGAATACTTGCATTCAAATCAGCCTTTGTTGGATTCTCAGAAAATCTTTTAGCTTGATTTACTGCAAATGTTATATTTGGTCTTGTTTTTGTTGATACATATCATAGGGATCCAATCAATCTTTTATATTCAGTTTTTGCTAATTTTTTCAAAGTTTTTTCCATCTTCTAATTTAGCATTAATATATGGTGTTCTAGTTATTTTAGTATTGTTTATATTAGAGTTAATTTGCTTTTTTTTTTTTTCAATATAATCTTTTTGGTCAATTTTGTAGCCTTTATTTGTTTTAATTATATTAATTCCCGATGATTTCATTTGATGTTTGTTTTATCTGTGATTAGCGTATTAATATTATTAACTCTATTTCTCTTGAGTCTTTCGTTTTCATCTGAATCTGTTTTCCTCTCAAAAAAATGATTTATTTAATGTAAATATTCTGTCCTTCATTTTTTTTTTATTACATCCAAAAACTTTAAATTTTGATATAGCAATTTTCAAATTGAAAAATACTTCGTTTGGAATTTTAAAATTAATTCACTAATGCGGATTTAAATTATACAATATATATGCACACTTAATAGCTTCATCCCACAAAATACGAGATAATTTAGTATCACTGAGTAATGTTTTCGCATTGTTATCTAATGTCTGATTAATTTTTTCAGAGTGACCATTTTATTGGGGATTACCTAGTATAGAATGATTAAATGTAATTCCATTATTTTTAAGAAAATATATAAAATTAGAGTTAGTATATTCTAAACCGTTATGAGATCTTACTTCCTTTATATTGTAATTACAAGTTTTTGATACATCTAATTAATGTTAGATGTATCTAAAACATCTCTTATAATATATAGTTTATATATTACCATTTATATGATGGAAACCTTTCTCTTGAAGGTTGATATTATACCATCTCAATTTGTGTGAATAATTCTTATATATTGGGTTTTTCCGTCACTTTTAATTATAATCCACTTTAAACTTCTATATATTTTAGATTTGTAGTTTTAACGATAACTATTAAAATTAATTGTTAATTATATATCGGTGGTACTTGATAAATTATAATCTTGGGGTATTAAAATTGATTACATTTATAACTAATTATTATTATTTTTTTTTTTTTTTTTTTTTTTTTTTAGTTATTTAAACTTATTAGTAAATAATGTAAATTGTTTCATAATTTATAAAGATTCAATATTTCAGTTAATTTCTTTTTGTTGGCTAATTTTCAAAAAATTTTCTCTATTTAACCTATTTTTTTATTCATTTCCAATTAAAAGTACGATATTAAATAATCTGAACAAAGAATCTGTTAAGTAGCTTACCTTTAATATTTTAAGTTCTATATTTTATTTTGCCTATTTCCCCCTAATAACCAAAAATTTTGAAAAGATTTTATATATTTGAATTTTCTCATTATTAAAATATTAATAATTATAGTTTCTTGAATATCTTGTAATTCTTTGTATATATATTTCTTATTATATTTATTATTTTGTTATACCTTTCATTATGAAGGTATGTATTATGATTATATTAAATTTGTTATTTTTAAACCCATTTCACGCAAAGTTTAATAATACTATTATTTATTGTTAGAATGCCCTCATTTTATACTAAGTTTAATAATAATAATATTATTATTAGAATGTATCCATTTCTCACTACGAATTACAATTCTATTATATTTCTTTTGAATATTTGGAATATTATATTTTAAATTATTTTGTATAGGATTTCTGACATATAGTCTCCTCCATTATTGTAGTCTATATATATATACTCATTAAAATAACTATACTTTAAATAATATGTTTTGTGGTTTAAAAAAAATCATTACTTAGTATATGATTGTTTAAACTTTTGTAATTAATATTATTAAATTGTGTTTTATATATTTAAGGGGTGGAAATAATTTATTACATAGTAGATTCCTTTATGTATAAATATATTTCATTACAAATAGCCTTGAGTTTTTTTTTTTTTTTTTTTTTTTTTTTTTTTTAAAATATTATATTATAATTTCAATTAAAACTCTCTAATATGAAGATCTATAATTTGATATTATATATGTTTAAGCGTGCTTTTCCCTATTAAATTAATATTTTTTATATTTTTGGAGTTTCATTTTACATGTAATAACTTCCTTTTATCAACTATTTAATATTTTACACCTTTCTTCAATTATGCAATCTTGATTATTTTGATGATCAGTTTTATTAGTCCTCCTTTTATAAATGAGTAGCTTTTATCATAATTTAAAATTCAAATCTATTTTTCTTTGACATAATATTGTCTCTGGCAAACTATTCTTTCGATTAGAATTTTTTTAAGAGTCAGATGAGCCTCTTAATCCGTAAAGATTCATAAATTTATTGTTTTAAATTTATTGTTTTAAATATGTCAATTTTATAATTTATGATCAAGTGTTATTAGCATTTAATTATTCTAAATTGAATACATTGTGGCTTATTCATTAATTATATTACAATATGTTTCAATACATTATTTCATATATTCCAAAATTTTTCATCTTTAGGTGATTCAAAAAAAAAAAAAAAAAAAAAAAAAAAAAAACTATTGCGCTTTTAAATCAATGAGTTTCTAGGGAAATTAAATATATATATGCTATGAATACTTAATAAATTAAATAATTATTTTGATGTTTTTAATTTAATGAATATTTCTTAATTTTTGTAATGCCTAATTACTACTAGTTTTTGAAAGTTTATGGTTGGGTGACAAAAGAAAAAAAGTATTTAAATATTCTTAAATACTCTCAGTGATTCTTACTTTAGAAATTGAAATATTTTTGATAAAAAGGTTAAAACTATTAATAACTATGGAATGAAAAAACTATTGTTAAACGATCCCCATGATGGCGGCGGTAATCGAAACACTCAAAAATTATAACTATCCATTGGATTGAAAGGAATTCCAAACAAAATTTATATAATTTTTTATAATAATTTAAAAATTTAAATTCTCTCTATTTAAGTATATAATAATAAAAATAATAATATTACATTTCATGTTACATTAATGCATCTAGTATTCTAAGCTACATATATAAGTCTATAGATATAATGTAGAGAAATTTTGTTGTACATCAGTTCTTGAAGAACTTTTTGCCTTAAGTGGGGAGAGTTATATTTCGCCAGGTTTGCATTTCGCCAAGTGGAGTATTGATATAAATAAATGAATTTATAAATAAATAAAAATTTAAAATATTTTTTTTTTAAACTTGTTTTTATTCAATAGTAATAATATTTAATTTTATTTATTTATTTAATAATTTTCAATTTAGGGAAATGCAACATTTTTTAATACGCCACATGCTTTCAAAAATTGGCGAAATGCATCTTGGCGAAATGCCCCACTCCCCTTAAGTGTTCAATATATCTATCTTAACCATATTAAATATAATCTAAACCAAATAACCAAAGTTATCAATAATAATAATAATAATAATAATAATAATAATAATAATAATAATAATAATAAATAATAATAATAAATAATAATAAATAAAAATAAATAATAATAAATAAAAATAAATAATATTAATAATAATAAGGATATTCGGTTCTAATGGATATAAGTTTTATGGTCAATAATTATACTAATTATTAGTACTATTTTTTTCTATAATATTTTTTTATTTTTTTATTTTTTTATTTTTTTAATTTTTATTTTTTTTTCTATTTTAAAGGAAAAAAAAAATAGTAATAATATAAATAATATAAAATATATATAAAATTTAATTAAAAATAAAAATATAGTTTTTACATTATTGTAAATGTTTAATAATTACAATAAATATTAATTATTATTGAGAGTATTTAGACTTTTTTTTCATTTAAAAAATAAAAATAATTACTATTAAATAAATGTTATAATAAATATTAATATTAATAATCAAAACAATTAAATAATTACAAATTTATAGAAGACTTTATTAGATTAAGATATTTTAAGTAAAATTATTATAAATTTTAAGATTTGCAAATAACAGTAATATTTAATTAGAATTTTAACTTCTTTTAGCTGTTATTATACTTTGAAATTTTTAACAATATAATGGATTGTTATAATTGTATTATTTATTTTAAAATTAGTAATTTAAAATATATATATACGATAATATATTAAATATTGATACTTCTTTTATTTAATTGTAACGAAACTTCATAGATCCATAATTCAAAAAAAAAAAAAAAATATATATATATATATATATATATATATATATATATATTTAAAAATAAATAAGGTCAACAATTCTTAAATCGTTTATAGCATTTTTTTTTTTTCAAAGAAATTATTTATTCTTTTTCTTATCTGGCTTATAATAAAAACTATTATAAAAGTTGTTTAAAAAGATTCTAATTTCCCTTTAAATATTACTTTACACTAAATATATAAAATAAAATAAAAAAAATAAAAAAATAAAATAAAATTATTAATAAAAATAATATTTTTAATAAATAAAAAATATTTTATTAACTTTTGTCATTATTTATAATTACGACCTTTGTTATTTTATGAAATATTATTAATCAATTAAATATATATGATTAATAGAAATAAATTAATAAAATAGATATAAAATGATGTATGATACATTTATCTTAATATTAAATTCAGTAAGAAAAAAAAAATTTTTTTTTCTAAAATGTTTCTTTATATGGATATATTAAAATGGCTTATAATAGGAAAAAAAAAATTAAATTATAAATAATGCATAGAAATAATTAGAAATAAATAATACTAATACTAATACTAATACTTCTACTACTACTAATAATAAATAATACTAATACTAATACAAATACTAATAAATAATAAATAATAAAAATAAATAATATTAATACTAATACTAATAAATAATAAATAATAAATGATAATAATAATAATAATAAATGTTAGATTTTTCAAACTAAAATTCTTTCTCTGGGCTTATTTCTAAAAATAAATGATAATAAATAATAATGAATAATAATAATAATACTAGTAGTGATAATAATAATACTAGTAATAATAATAAATATTATTTATCATCAGTATCAAATTATAATTAATTAACTAGATAATAATTAAAAAAAAAAAAAAGGAATTTATTATTTAAATTATAATATGAATTTATTTTTATTTTTATTTTTATTTTTTATATTTTGCTGCAGTCCATATATTAACAATATATTAACGAATGCGTTAATTATTTTAAATGTTATTTTATTTTATTTTATTTTATTTTTTTGATTAAAGGGCAAAAAACTTTAATATATAATTTCTGTAATTAATAAATAATAATAATGAACTGAAATTAAAAACCTTAAAATATATTAAATATTAAATATTTTACTTTGTTGATGTTTTATAATTTTATATAAACCATCTATAATAATATTAATTATATAATATTTAATATTATTATTATACTTTAAATATTCAAATTTATTATTTATATGAGTTTTTTTATTTATTTTATTTACTTATTTCTTATTTATTTTCTTCAAAGTTGAAAAAGATAAAAGAAATACATATATATATATATATATATATTTTTTTTTTTTTTTTTAAAATTAATTATTTGTAATTGCAAATATTTAATAGAATAATTAATATTATCATTTAATCATTACATTAAATAAAAATTTAAATTATTTCTACTTCTATTTATTATCCATTTCTTTCTCTCTTTCCTTTTTTTCTTTTTTTTCTTTTTTTTTTTTTTTAAATATATATATATTCATTTAATTAATACTATACACTCTATATAATTATAGCATTATGACTTTTTTATATTTAAAAGATAGATAGTTTAACTTTTTATTAAAAATCGGTTATATTTTCTTAAGATTATAGTAAAAGAATATATATCACAGCAAAGTTTTCTATTTATTACTATAGGTATTTTTATTTAAATAATTGTTTTTCTAAATTTATATTATTTAATTTAATTTTAATTTTAATTTTATTTTTATTTTTATTTTATTTTTTTTTTATTTAATTTTTTAATTATGAATGAATTCTTTTTTTATTTTTATTTTTATTTGATTATTATTATTTTTTTAATTATTGGCATTTCCCTTATTTTTCAATTTTCTTTGTTTAATTCCTATTCCATTCATTTTTTTAACTAAATAAAATAAAATAAAATAATTTAAAAAATTTATTATTTGAATTTTTTCTTTTTAATATCATTTATTATTTATTATAATGGGGTTAAATATATATATATATTAATATTATATATCATATTAATATATTTATATTTTAATTTTTAATTTTTAATTTTATTTCTATTATTTATAGGTTAATTAACTCGGCTTTTTACACCATGAATTATAATAATATATTATATATCTATATATATATATATATATATATATAAAAAACAACTAAAACTAAAAAAAATATTGAATTCTTTATCATCAAATTTAAATAGAATTTAACGTAGAATTTACATAGAATTTAAATAGAATATATATAATTATAATATTTATTATTATATCATTAATGAAATATATATAATAATACTATAAATATATAATTTTACTATTATATGTAAAATAAAAAATAAATAATAAAATTTATATAACTTTTATTTTATATTATTAATATTTTTTCCTTTTCTTTTTTTTTTTAATTTTCCATCTGTCTATATTTCGATTAAAAATGATAAAAAAAAAGAAAAAAAAAACTTTTGTCATGCTTTTACACCTGAAGATATTAAATAGGTAAAAATTATTATTTTATTTTACTTTTTTTTTTTTAAAAAATATTTTTTTTAAACAAGCAAGTTTAACACTTATGTAATTTTTTAATTATTTAATTTTTATTATATTTCTTTATTTTATTTTATTTTATTTTATTAATTTATCTACTCTTTTATTAATTATTATAATTTTTCTTTTCTTCTATTAAAATGTCAAAATAATAATAATTATTATTATTATCTATTTAAATAAAATAGAAAAAATAAAAAGAGAGCATAAAAATAAAAATAAAAAAATAAAAAGAGTATTAAATTATAAAGTATTATTTTTTTATTATTTATAATGTATTTCAGTTCCATTGATTTGAAAATAATTTCAATAATTATTTGACTTTATTTTTATTGATTTTAAAAACATAGACTTGCACATATGGGTACCCATCTCCCATATGGCCATACAGTTATTAATTAACTGTAAGGTGATGAGTTATTGGCATACTGTATCAGCTTCGCCGCTCTCAATCGTCGTTACACACTGCCCGGAGATGCATTCCTAACGTTCCTACATATATCTCTAATGACCACGAGCATCAGAACGGAACCATTAACTCCTCCCTAGTGGGTGTAATCATTGGCGATTGGAAATTTTACAATCATCAAGGTCTATGCTTCAATTCAAAGCGTAGTATCAGGGTTGGGTGAAATAATCATCTGAGGGAAAGCCTTATGGACATCACGTGTGGTCTCATGATATCCCAGGATAGAAACCTCATCCGATTATTTGGTGCCATGCCGAGGATTCGAACCCCGCCCTCTACAGTGACCTGTATCGTCCTAACCGACTGGACCAACATGGCTTTATTGATTTTAATTAAAAAAATATTTAATTTTTATTATTATTATTTTTTTATTTGTATATTTTTCTAAATTAATTGTTGCCATAAATAGAAATTTATTAAATAAAAAAAAACATTTTAACAGAAAAAATATTTTTTTTTTAATTTCAAATTAATTAAAAGATTATAGCCAATAGAATTTAAGTAAATTACAAATACATTAACTGTTTCCTAATAAAATTTTAAAAAATTCAAAATCTATACTTGTTAAATGTTAATATATTACCATAATATATTTATATATAATATTATATATTTAATAATATATATTATTTAATTTCATCATTTTTCTGTTTTTTTTTTTTTTTATAGTTTACTTATAAATATATAATAAATTTATATATATTATAATTATATAATTATATTAAATAATAAATAATAATACATATTAAATAAATAATAAATAATAAATAATAAATAATAAATAATAAATAATAAATAATAAATAATAAATAATAAATAATAAAATTGTAAAAAAATATAAAATATATATAAAAAACTATAAAAAAAATTTTTTTATTAAAAATTACCAGAACATTGATATTTTTTTCCAGATGATAAACAATTATAAAATTTTCAAAGTGAAAAATTTATAACTGTTAAAGTATTTTAGATAGACTAATCTAATTCAAAAATTATAATAAATCTATTGTTTTTCTTTTTACATTTTAGTTTTAGTTTTTGGAAATGATAAAATTGTTTACACATTTATTATAATATTATTACTATTATTTTTATTGGAATTATTAATTCTATCATTAAAAGTATAATATAATTAAGTCTGTAAGAAGAAAGGAAAAGAATAGAAGTAACTACTAAAAAATAATTATTTCATTTCTTTTTATTCTGTTAATATTATTATAATTATTAATAATTAATTATTATTTTTATATCCTTAATAATCCATATAAGTATGTTTTCTCCTTTAATAATTATTCATTTAATATATTTCATTAATATTTATTATAATATTAGTATAAACTTTTTTGTATTATAAATTATGTTGATTTTAATAAATAGATTTAGTGATAAACTACTTCTTAATCTTAATTTTATTATTAATAATAATAATAATAATAAAAAGTTCTATTAATTAAACCATATTTAATATATATTTGAAAATGTTTTCTTTTTTTAAAAAATTTTTTAATTAGCAATTTAAATGTCAAAAAAAAAAAAAAAGACAGATAAAATATAATGATATAATATTTTAAATTATTTATTATTATTATTATTGCTAATATTTTATTATTAGAACTTATTAATATATTATTAACCCATTTTCATTTTTATTTTATAGTATTATTTTTTAACTAATTATATTTATTTTTAAATTATTTATTTAAATAAATATATAATTAATTATAATTTTAGACATATTCATTAACTCTTTCTATATTTGTAATTTATAAATATTTAATTATGGTCATTTTTATTATAATTATTATTTTATATGATGTATATATATGTTTATATTAATTTTTTTTTCTCTTATTTTCTTTTTCTTTTTATTTATTTAAAATTTGATTAATTAAATAATAAATAATAAATAATAAATAATAATAATAAATAATAAATAATAAATAATAAATAATAAATAATAAATAATTGATTAATTAAATAATAAATAATAATAATAAATAATAAATAATAATAAATAAATAATAAATAATAATAATAAATAATAAATAATAATAAATAAATAATAAATAATAAATAATAAATAATAAATAATAAATAAATAATAATAATAAGATTTATATAAAATTCTCTATATATATCAAATCGATTCTAATATAAAGAATTTTTTATTGTGTGACATTTTTTTTCTCTTTTTTTTAAGTTGTTGGTTGTAATAAATAATATAAAAAAAAAAAAAAATAAAATAAAATAAAGATATTTAATATATCATTTTTTAATTAAATCAATCTTAATATACATGGATGTATATTTTCATTTGTTTATGAATATATATAATAATATAATGGAATATACTACAATATATATAGTAATTTTTTTAGTTTAAAAATTTTAAATTTTAAATTAAAAAAAAATATATTTAAAATAAAAGAAAAGAAAATAAATTTTTTTTCTCTTTACTTCATTTAAACTAAAAAAAATTAATCTTTTTTTTTTTTTTTTTTTTAAAAAAACATAATACTATTATTTTTTTATTATTTCTTTATATAAAATATTTATTATATAAATTATAAATTAATTTTATTTAAAATATAATATATCCATAATCTAATTTATAATTCAATTTTGTTATTTGAAACATTTCTTTTATAATAAACTAATTTAAATTTATCTATCTATTTAAACTATTATAAAAGATTAATATTATATTTTTTTTTATCAAAAACAAAGCAAAACAAAGAAAAACTTAATATTTTAAAATAATTATTACTTAAAATTTTAAAGAAAAAATTATACTTTTTTTTTTTAAACAACAAGAAATAAACATAATAATTAAATTTATACTATTTAATTAATTTAAGTCATAAAACTTTATTTTTAAAGAATAACAAATAAATTGTAAGTTCTTAATTTTTTTTATTTTTTTTATATTTTTTGTACAACTCTTGAAATATGTTTAATATATTTCGAATATAAATGACAACAATAGTACATATAATCATTATAATAAAAAGAAAATTATTTTTACAATAAATTTTTTTTTATTATTATAAGAAATAGAAATAAAAAATAAAAAATAGCAATAAAAAAATTATATACATAATATATTAATATTAATTGTTATTTACTTATTTAAATATAATAAATAAAATAGATATAATAAATAAAATGGCTGTTGAACACGAAGTTATTAAGAAGAGTTCTAAATTCATTACTTACACTATTGATTTTCCAATTATTGCAGGTAAGGTTCCAGAAGAAATTAAAACTATTCGTGTAATTGGAGATTTCGGTTCATGGAGTGGTTGGCTTGATATGAAAAAAGCCAAAGATGGTAGCAAGTACACTGCTGATGTTAGTGTCCGTCCAGGTACTACCATTAGCTACAAATTTTTAATAAACGGTAACATTTGGACCTCTGTTGATTCTGATAAAACTATTGTTGATCAAGATGGTCATGTTATGATTGTAAAGAAGGTTTTAGATACTGATGACTCTTCCCTTAAGAGTGAAACATTTGAAGCTGATATTACAGAAAAGGAAGTTGCTACTAAGGTTGTAACTCCAGCTGCTACTAAGACTACCAGTCAAAAGAAGGAAAAGAAACAAAAGAAATCCTGTAAGTTTTTTTTTTTTTTTTTTTTTAACTTTTTAATTAAAAACACTAGAAATAAAATTAAGAATAAAATTTTTTATAGAATATTAATTAATTTGTTATTTTGTTTATATATAATATATATTATATTAATTTTGTTTTAAAAGTCTTCAAGAGACTTTTCAGTTGCTGCTGTTAAATAATTTAATTTATTTAAACATAATAACAATAGCTTAAAAGCTCATATATAAAGAAATAATATATACAAATTATATATATGAAAATATATATATATATACATAAATATATTAATGAATTATTTATTTACTTTTTTTTTCAAAAAGAAAAAAAAAATAGAAAATTAATATTTATTGATTAGTTAAATTATAATTAATAAATATAGAATTAAATGAATAACTAATTTAAAAAATTATTAAAAGAAATATAAAAAGTTAAAGTAAAAATAAAACTTTTATAAAAATAGTAAATATATAAAACAAAAAATAAATAATAGTAGTAAAAAAAAAAAAGAAGAAAAATATATTATAAAACAACAATAAAACAACAACAAAAAAACAATAAAATAAAATAAAAATTAAAGAAATAAAACAAAAAAAAAAAAAAAATAAAAAAAATTAAAAAAAAATAAAAAAAAAATTATATAAAAACAAAAAAAAGAAAAGAAAAAAGAAAAAAGCAAGTAGTAAAAAAAAAATAAAAAAAAGTTTATAAAAGATATATTATTTAGCAATAGACTATATAAAGTGGTAAATAGGGATAGTCTAATTAATAGCAAACAAAATATATAAAATATTTATTAATATATAAAGTAATATAATTTTGTTATTTATTAAAAACAAAAATATATATATTATAAAATTTTATTATAAAATAGTTATAACTTTTGTTATAAGTGATTTTTATAATAAAAAAATTTTTGGAAAAGAAAAAAATAATTTAATAAATAAAAAAAAAAAAAAATTTTTTTAAATTTTTTTTTTATTTTGAACTTTTATTAAAACAAAACCATATAAAAATGAACCAATTTCTTTTTTTTTTTTAGTGTTAAATATATAAAATAAAATTTTTATTTTTTAAATTATTATTATTATTATTATTATTATTATTTATTATTATTATTAATTTTGAAAGTCATTTCATAAATATAATTAATTTAATATATATTAAAAAAATGGATCAATCTCTTATTAAATTGTTAATTTTACTTTAATTTTATTGTACAAAGAAAAAATCTTCATATTATTTTAATATTTATTACTTTATATTGAGTGCTCTTCTTTGTGGACGTTCAATATATGAAAAAATTAAACTTAATGATGGAGAACAAAGACAATTAGTTGACAATATTTTTAGTTCAATTTCGTCAATTGTTCCGTATTTTGTGGGGATTGCACCTATTGCATACAAGAAAAAAGTTCTTCAATCCTTTGTTATTAGTAAAGTAATTTATTATTCTCCTTTACTTGGTTCAAGCAAATCTAGAACGGCCAGAATTCAAACATTAATTAATACTGGTCTATTTTGGTGTATCGGCTCCTTCTCTAAAAATGGTAAAACAAGTTCAGAAGACAATGACTATATTAGACATAATTCTACTATGAGTACTTATGCTTTATCTCGAGATCTAAGCATTCCTCCTATTGCTGGTGTCTGCGCAGCCTTACAGATTAAATCATTTGCAAAATGGAGTAAATCAAACTGTATTATAAAGGATCTTATTAAATCTATTCCCAAAATGCATCATTATTCCTGGACTAAAGAATCTAGAACACTGTATAAAAAAATCAAAAAATATAAATGTGAAAAATATGACGATATTTTAGAACGTTACTGGAAATCAGTTGCCAAATTTCAAGGTATTAAAGGTCAAAATTACGATTGTAATAAGTTCTCAAACAATAAAGCTATAATTATGCTTAGTTTAAAATATCCCCAATTCAACTTAGGGTTTTCGTGGATTATACGTTTACGCTGTGGTTATAAATACAATACTACTATTGCTATTAGAATGGGTAGAGTTTCAGAAGATTGTCCCAAGTATTGCCCCTGTTGTGGCGAAGATAAACAATCTTTTGAACATTGGATTTTTAAATGCGATGCTCTTGCATCTTTTAGATGGAATTCTTTAGATTTCATCGATGATCTCTATGTTTTATTCCTTAGGAAGATTAGAGTGTTTAATCCTCTTTCTTCCTATGACTCTATTTCTAATTTTGAAGATTATATCAATTATTATATATACTTGTTCCTTCTTGGTGGGACTTTAGTTTTAAATGAGCTACATTTCGACAGTGGGGAACAGAGACAATTAAATGAACTACTTTTCAAAGGTTCATCTGAGTCACCTGTTCCAAAAATTGTGGGCTTGGCGGAATTCTTAACAAGTGCAATACCTATCATTAGTAGTTCGTTTGAGCTATTATTTGATAGGTATTGCAAAATACCAAACTTATCCAAGAGCGTCGACGTCGTACTGATAAAGCATAATGATAATACAGGATCGTCATCTATTTCTACGAAGGATGAATCTCGCCCTAGTAGTTCAATAAACGATGAATCCGGGGAGAGTACAGTGGACACCACACTATCTATTTTAAAGATGTTACTTCTAGGTTTTATTTCTTTTTTATTTGATAGGAAGGGAAAAATTCCCGCATAGTACAACTTGCCGAAATACATAGTATTTTCGAGCTTTTTTATTTTTTTATTTTTTAATTTTTTATTTTTAATTTCTAATGTACTTTTCACCTACATGTATTTTTTAAAATAAAATTTAATAAAGTTTTGGAAGTGTATTCTCTTCCCTGTCTAAAAAAAAAAAAAAAGTTATCATCGATGAATGGGAAAAGTTAGAGGCTATTGCTTCTAACGCACTTTTATAATTTTATAATATATAATATTTTATTTCATGTATTTTATTTGTTATTTTTTCATTTAAATCATGTAATTTTATTATTATTATTATAAATTAAATAAAGTTATTCTCCTAGTCTAAAAAAAAAAAAAAAAAAAAAAAAAAAAAAAAAAAAAAAAAAAAAAAAAAAATTCAAGATTAAAGTATATACTCCAAATTTCAATCAACAAAAAAAAGAAAAAGTATTTGAAAAAAGCAATATTAGATGTTAAAATTTCATATTGTAGATGTTCCAAATGGAATCGTAAGGTTTCTTTTCAGCATTTAAAACAAAATTTAATATCCAACAGCACATCCAATAATACAAACACAGTAAATCTCAGTTCAACTAATTCAGTAAATGTTATAAATGGCAATTATCAGAATCATTTAGTATTAAGAAAGTTGTTCGTCAAGGTTGTACCCTCTTACCAATTATATTTAACTTGTTCATTAATGACATTTTTAATAAATGTCATAAATATGGAATCTCTATTGATGATATATTGTGGAGGTCTCTTTGCGGATGACATTATGCTATGTGCTTTAACAAGATCTCAACTAAATAAATTATTAAAATTTGTAAGTAAATAGGCAAGAAATAATGAAACGCAATTTAGTATCAATAAATGTGCCAGTTTAGTAGTATGAGGGGAAGTTTCAAGTTTTTTTAATAATAATAACCCTACCTTTTATCTTTCAAGTTAAGAGTTACCTAAAAAGAATTGCTATAACTACTTAAGAGTACCGCTTTCAAATGATTTAGAATTGAAACCGATCATACAGAGAATGAATAATAAAGTTAGAAAAGCACTTTATTCTATAAAAAGATTTCTTAAGAATCCTCATATTTCCTATCCCTTTTGAACAAATGTTATTTTCAGCTATAGTAATGAGGAAAATTTCGTATTATGTACCTCTACTTGGATCGAATAAAGAAAAAACGAGAAGTATACAGATACTATTTAATTCAGGATTATACTAGATTGAAAGATTTTCTAATGGGAATAGCTTTACATTCTTTTATTGTGTTTCTAAAGAACTTAACATTTCTCCTCTTTCGGTGAAATGTGCGATTGCTCAGGTAAAGAATTTTAAAAAAAATGGAAAAACTCGATATGTATTATCTTTAATTTACTAAGAGATATATAGCGTTGTATATGTTGTTCATGGGATAAAGAAAGTAAAATTTTAGCTGAAAAATTAGATAAATTTCCATCAAAAAAAAAAAAAAGTAATTATACACTTTTACTGGGATAGAGATATTGCAGGAAAATCAATCAAGACTAAGGCTTATAAGAAAAATAAATTTGAAAAAAAAAAACTAGAAACTACCTAAAGCTAAACTTTTAAGTATCTTGAATTTAACATTGACTTCCCATGGGTACTTCGTTCCAGATATGGAAATAAATTCTAGAAAAAATAGTAACAATCCTTGATTAGAACACTGGTTTTCTAAATGCTATCTTATTCGTGAATTTCATATGAAATATTTTAAGGATATTGAAGTTCTTTATGAAAATTTTCTTGAATTTCTAAATATTGTCCAATATCAAACACTGTTGTAACAGATATGGAATAATTAAGAATCAAGTATAGACTCTAAGAGAAGTAACGAAGTTTATAATATTTATAATAATAACAATAGAAATAATATTGTTTATAATAGTAGAATTAGTGATAGAGAACATAGAAATATTAATATTGGAGATAATGAAAATAATAGTATTGTTACTAATAATGTAGTGAATAGTTTAATTGGTGAAAATCGTGTTAATTTAAGTAAATTTCTGAATAATGAGTGTGTAAATATATATATGATGTGGTACCGATTATATAACTTGGTCGAAGAGATACAGACATTATTGAATTAAGTTATAAAAAAGAATGGAATGTATCATTTATGAACCAAATCATTTCTGGTGATTATTCAAAAACGCCATTCTTGGTGCGATCTGCAGCTCTCATTTCAAAAATTATGCCTCGGACTAGTATTCGACAAAGATTATTATTTCGACGGTATAAGCACAAACTAACCAGGAGCGTCATCGCTGAAAATGCAGTAAGAAAGGCTAGCAGGGTCAATGGTTCTGAAGGAGAAGACCATAATTTCTTTAAAATAATCAATTCAAACCCTAATCCATAAGAATATGAGGTTCCTTGCATAGGAACTTTTTTCTGAATTTGTTTAGACACTTTATCTTTGAATAATACTTTTTATTTCACGTTACTATTTTAAATATTATTATGTTCAAATTGAACAAATAATATTTATTTTTTTTTATTAATTCTGTGTTTTTTTTTTTTTTTTTTTTTTTTTTTTTTTTTTTTTTTTAAAGAAAAAATATTCATGTAATTATAAATGAATAAATAGATAAAGCTAAAAGTTTGAAATAATTACTGTTCTTAAATAACATTTTTTTTTTAATGTTAAATAAATATATAGGTATTTGAAATCTATGGGAACTGGATTTCTTGATTTGATTCTAATTCTTATGGGTTCAAAAGAAGAAGATAATGGAGTGCGTTATCAAACTTTTATCAGAAATTATTTTGTCTTTAATAATTAAATAAATAAAGCAATAGAAGTGTATTTTTTTCTTAGTTTTAAAAAATATAAAATATGTATATATTTTTTCTAAGCTACAACTTAATATTGTAAAAAGAAATCATTATATAATAAAAAGAAGCTTATTTTTGAAAAAGAGTTATATGGTAAATTGAATCTCATGATTCTATTTCTTTTTATTTGAAAGTAGAATGTAATGGATAACATAATCACCACATATCAAACTTTATTAAATATTACTTTGACTTTTTTATTATATTTTATCTTATTTTATTTTTTTTTTTTATATCATTAAATATCTTTTTTTTTATGATATTTTTTTATAATATTTTTATATAATATTTTTTTTTTTTTATTTCAATGGATGAAGAATTATTATTACTTGTGATCTTTTTTTTTTTTTTTTTTTTTTTTTTTTTTTGAAAAATTTGTAGGACAACATATAAATATGTTTTTTATTCATGATAAATCAAGAGAAATAAAAATAACAATAACAATAATAGGTATTTCACTTGATTAAAAGAAGAATATATTTTATAAATTATTAATATCAATTAGATAAGAATTATTAGAAACAAGGTAACTAAAACTTTAATAATATGTATAATATTAAAATTAATATGGTTTAAAGGTTATTAATATTCTTTTGTTTGTGTATCATAAATATTATCTATATAAATTTAATAATAAATAGACATAAAAAAAAAAAAAAAAAAATTATTTTGTTACACAAATTACATGAGAAAAAAAATATATATATATATATTTAACAAATAGTAATTTATATATAGATACATAAAAAAGTTCAAATAATATTTTAAATATTAAGATTAAATAGTTCTCATTATAAAAATTTATAATTTAGTACATAGCAGTTTTTTTTTTTTTTTAAAAAAAAAAAAAAAAAACTAGAAATAAACTTTATTTATTAATATTTATTTAAAAAAAAAAAAGTAATAATTAAAAATATAAAAAAAAATAGATTATATATAATTAAACATTTTTTTTTTTATTATTATTTTTTTTTAGATTCAATTTAAATTGTGTTCTATTTTTTATTTTTATTTTTTTTTTAGTTTTTTTAGATTTATTTAAATTGTATTCTATTTATTTTTTTTTAAACTTTTTTTTTTTTTATTTCTATTTTATTTTATTTTTTTAAATATTATTATTATTATTTATAATATTTAATATATTCCTTTCTCGTTTCTTCTTATTATTTTTATTTTTATTATTATTTTTATTTTACTTTATTTTACTTTCTTCGTTTAATTTCATTTTTTTTATTTTTTTTTTTTATTTTTTTTTTATTTTACTTGCTATTTTATTTTATTTTATTTTTATATTTTTAATTTATTTTTATTTTTTATTATTAATTTATTTTTTATTATTAATTTATTTTTTATTATTATAATTATGAAATATTAAAAAGTACAATTAATATGTTTGTTTTACTAATAATATCTTTTTTTTTTCTTTTTATCTTATAAATAAAAAGAGAAAATATATATATGTTTTTATGGTAAAATTATATTATTTAATGAATAAATTTAAAAAATATAATAAAAAATAAAAGAAAAAAAGTTTATAAATAAAAATATGATATTGTAATATTAAATATATCAAGTAAAAATAAAAAATATGATAATATTATAATATATTAAGAAATAATAAAGTTTTTTAAATTTTTCTTTTTTCTTTTTTAAAAAAGAAATATTTAAAATACTTTTTATTATTTTTATTATTTCTTAACAAATAATATTAACAGATTTTATTAATTATATTAATTATTTTTTAAATATATATATATATATTTTTCAATTTTTTTCTTTCTATTAGTAAAAAAATATATATATATATAATATATAAATTAATTAGATTTTATTTACTATTATAATTAAACTTTTATAAAAATATAAAAAAAGATGGAATTGAAAAATGAATTATAATAAAACTATTATTGAGGTAGATTAATATTAGAATTTAAATTTGATAATCGACCTTATTATTTTACCAATTTATTACTTTTTTTTAGTAATTTTGTCTTTGGTTATCATAGCTATTTTTAAATAAATATATAAATAAATATTATATAAAAGTTAGTATAAAGTATTTTTTTTTTTAATAAAAAAAAATATTATTATATAATTTTTTTCATTATAATATTAATATTTATTATTTATTTACTTTTCTTCACTAGAATATTTTGTAATTTAAATTTAAAATATTTAATACATTAAAATATATATAAGGGATTAGTTTTTATATTATATATATAAATATATATATATATATTTTTTTGAAATAAAAATATTCATATTATATATATATATTTTTTAAAATTCATCTTATATATATATATATATTTATTTATTTATTAAAAAAATAAATATAAAATAATAATTATAGTATACTATTACTTTTCATCCATTGTTGGATAGTAAGCCATACGATTATATGTTTGTGGATGATAGAAGTTATCATCTTGAGATACACCTTGATTTGAGGTTTCTTTGTTATGATAATGATTTTCACTATTTCCACTTGGATGATAAGCAGGATATGAATTACTGCTTACTGGATAATTAGGTTCTTCATCTTCATAATCATAATTTACAATATTAGAGTGCTTAACTCTTCTTTTAGTGTATTTACCTAATTTCCATTGAGTATATAAGTAAGAACCCTTTATTTTACCTTTCAAACCCATTGTGATTATTCTATTATTACAAAATAATTATTTTATTATTATTTTTATATATATAAAGAAAACATAATTAAGGTCAGGATTATTTAATATTGTATAATTATAAAAAAAAAAAAAATTTCTTTTTTTAATAATAAAATATTTACATATAAATTATTTATATATATATATATACTGATTACTACTTAATAGAATAAATATTTTTATACTCAACAAAGGTATGATTTAAACTTACTTAATTTTACTTAATTATACGTATATTAAAGTATTAATGTGGATATAAATTTAATTTTACTTAATTATACGTATGTTAAAGTATTTATGTGGATATAAAAGAGATGTTTTTAAAATTTATTTATTATGTTTTTCTTTCTCGGTTACTATTCTATTTAGTTTTTTTTTATTATTATTATTATATAAAACGATAGAAATATAACATTAATAAAATTGATTAAATAAAATATTATACTATATTGTATTATTTAATTTTTTAAATAAAATATTATTGTATTATTTATATTAATTTTATAAACAAAATGAATATATAATATGGATAATAATTTTTTTTATTCGTTATACTAAATATCAATTCCATAACCAAATAATTTTTTTATTTATAAAATATAAAATATCAATTTTATATATTAATTTTATATAGTATTTTACTACTTACTTATTTTATTGTACTTTTTAATTATTTCTATACTTCTATTTTTCTTTTGTTCTTTCTTTTTTTTTATTTTATTTTATATGATTTCGATTTTCGGTTACTTGATATTTTAGATAATTTGAATATATCTTTTATAATTTATGTTTTTCTTTCTCGGTTACTATTTTATTTAGTTTTTTTTTTTTTTTTTTTTTTTTTTTTTTATTATTATTATATAAAATGATGGAAATATAACATTAATAATAAAATATTATACTATATTGTATTATTTAATTTTTTAAATAAAATATTATTGTATTATTTGAATTAATTTTATATATACAAAATAAATATTTAATCTAAATAATTTTTTTATTCATTATACTAATTATCAATTCTATAACCCAATACTTTTTTATTTATAAAATATAAAATATTAATTTTATATATTAATTTTATATAGTATTTTACTACTTACTTATTTTATTGTACTTTTTAATTATTTCTATACTTTTATTTTTCTTTTGTTCTTTTTTTTATTTATTTTATTTTATATGATTTCGATTTTCGGTTACTTGATATTTTAGATAATTTGAATATTTCTTTTATAATAATTATTTAATAATTATTGTAACTTTGTTATTCTAATAATTTAAATTTAAGTAATATACTCTACAATTTCTTTTTTTATATTTTATATTTCAAATATATTATTTTATACAATTATAACAATTATAAATTAAAAATAAATTGAAGCTTCTTTTCTTTTCTTAATTATTTTTAAAATTAAATTTAAAATAATGGCGTAACAAAAAAAAAAAAAAAGCTTTCGTATTTCTATACTTTTAATAAATTGTACAATATTTATTATTTTATTTCATATAATATTTCTTTTGATATTTGCTTGAAAATTTTAATTCATTCAACTTCTTTCTATATATATATTTATTTTTTTGGAACTCTATTTTTTTTAAAAAAAAAATAAAAAAATATTAAAAAAATAATAAAAAATTATTATTATATATAAAATAATTAATTAATGATTAGAGTTACATTACTATTATTAATTCATATATTATATATTTATATTATTTTTATTAAAAATAATAAAAAAGCATATATCCATAATTTATTAAAATTTAATAATAATAATAAATACCATTGAACATTATTTATATTTACTAATAATATCAAATATTTATAGAATATAATTAGAAATATTTTATAAATATAAATATAAATATTTTTAAATAATAATATTTGATAATTAGCATAATTTAATAGAGAATATTATACATGTTTAATGAATAAAAGTTATATAATACAAATATTAATTATTAAGGGTAAAATTCTTTTTTTTTCTATATAATAAGTATATAAATGGTCTTTCATTTTTTTCTTTTTTTTCTATAATATTGAAGTAAGTAAATTATTTTTAATTTTATTATTAATATCAATTGTTGTTATTAATTATTGTTTACTAATTATTAGTGATTGAATACTAGTGATTATGGTATAATTATTAATTATTTATTCGTTATTAATTATTATTTATTGTTAATTATGTAATATATATAATGAACGGTTAATTCATGGTTAATTACTATACAAATTGTTTTTTTTAATATTAATATATATTATATACTCTTCTTTTTTTCTTTTTTTTTTTTTTAAAGTTCAATAGAAGATTAAATAAATCAATGATAATATATTAAATAATTTATAAAAATAATTTTTTCTTTTTTTTCTTTTTAATAATATTTATTTAATAAAATATAAATATATGTTTATATATATATATAAAACTATTTTTATAAATTCATCTAATAAATTATATAAAAATAGTCATTTATAGGATTTTTTCCCCATTATTTTAATATAAATATGAGATAAATATTTATTTATTTGTTTATTTATTTATTTATATAATGGATTAAATTTAGAATTTAATTTAATTAATTATATTTATATTGCATTTCCATAAACATTTTGAGTAATAAAATAATTAAAAATTAATTAATGAAAAAAAGTCATGTTCATATTAAATATTATTTCCTAAACATAAATATCCTCATAAATTACCATAAAAAAACTTTGTAATACTCTCAAATATATTATTCAATGTAATATAATATATTTAAATATATTCATTTTTGTCCTACCATATATTAATACTATATAAATTATTAAATAATTTATCGAAATAATAAACATTTCAAAAATAAGGAAACTTTATTATTTATTATTATTATATTATATTATTAAATTATTATTAAATATTCATTATTAGTTATTTATTTATTATTTATTATTTATTATTTATTATTTATTACTTATTACTTATTATTTATTATTTATTATTTATTATTTATTATTTATTATTTATTATTTATTATTACTTTTTTTAAAAAATACATCAAAAATAATAAATAATTTATTATTTATTATTTATTATTTATTATTTATTATTTATTATTTATTATTTATTATTTATTATTTATTATTTATTATTTATTATTTATTATTTTATTATTTATTATTTATTATTATTATTTATTATTTATTATTTATTATTTATTATTTATTATTTATTATTTATTATTTATTATATATAGTTTATTATTAATTATTAATTATTTATTATTTATTACTATTTATTAACTATTTATTAATTTAAGTATGAGTCTTTCTAGTTTTTATCTAGATGGTTAACACACATGAGTTTTCTGGATCGATTGGAAATTACCTCATGAATTTATATAGGGGATTCTCACCTTCCCAGGGTGCTTTTCCCTATAAATGAATTTGGTATTTGTTAGCCATGATAAGTATTCTTATTGCTTGACTATATAATTGCTAGTGTTGAGCGTGCTTGATCTGTGAGAGGATTAGTGTAGTCGTTCCTCCCTCTATGATGGTTCAAGAAATCATTGAAAAGAATTCAATCGTATAAAACGTCGTAAAATGGTATGCAAAGAATTCAGTGAGAGTCTTAAATGTTTAAGGGAAAGACTGGAAGCCCTGTTGTCCTCACCTCTCTTAAATCCCAGTATAAAAAAAAAAAAAAAAAAAAAGAAGAAGATGAAATACAGATAGATAACAGTAACAATTAATAAACAATATTTAGAAGTAATTAAATATTTAAGTAGGAGTATTGGCTTCAATTCATTTTAAAAAATGATAACTATTTAAAGGTTTCTTCACATTTAAAAGTAATTAAATATTTAAGTAGGAGTATTGGCTTCAATTCATTTTAAAAAATGATAACTATTTAAAGGTTTCTTCACATTTAAAAAGAAATTTATTGATATATGAACATCTAATTGAATAACATAATTTATTAAATGAAATTTTTATAAAATTAAAATTTTATGATAATGGTTTTTTTTTTTTTTTTTTTTTTTTTTTTTTTTTTTTTTTTTTATAGACTGAAGACTTTGGTCTTCCCCATATAGTAATATGGGTGTATGATTAACTGCCATACCGGTACGGCGTCGACGCTCTCAACTCCCCATAAGCAAAGAAACTCCATATAGAAGCACCCTACGCGATCCTCGAGGGAAAGCAGAGCCAACTATAGGTGGCGTCCTTGCCATCCCAGAGGAGCTGGACACTGTAAATCCTCTCAGACTAGGCTTACGCAATGGGATTCTAATAGTGTTAGAAATATAGAAAACTTAGAAAGTATACCTACCTGAGTATCGTTTAACCCCTAACCTTTCACGCAAAACCCAAAGGGAAAAATCGTGAAGATATGATACTTGTGGGGGTCGATCCAGAGACCTTTGGTATGATAAGCCAACGACCTAACAACCCAGGATAAGAACTGGATGACTTTTTATGATAATGGTATCATTATAAATTTTGCTATCTTTATAAAAAATAAAATATACCTATATCTGTTACAACATTAAATAAAACAGTTGTAAATAAAAAATACAGAATTTTTAATAGCAATAACTCTGATGGACATAATTTTTTGATTAGAACTTGTATATAGATGAAAATGAAAAATGATAAAATATTTAATTAAATATGGAACAAATGTAAATGTTTCGAATCATTTTAATAAAAATATGAGCCATTGTCATTATGGATATTATATGAATTGTGTCTATGAATAATGTATTATACCTATGACAGAATTCATGTAAAAGATTTAATTGAGAACAGAGTAGATGTATATATATGAAATAATAATGGCGAAACTGCATGATTTATTGTAAAAATAATTTATTCATTTACCCTTTCATGTAATCCTAATAGTAATGAATATATTATGGATAGAGAAAATGATAACTATTCAAATGCTAAAATAATACAGGTGTCATTAAGAACTATTGATGGTATTTTTACAAGGATACTGCAAAAGGTCAAAAGGCCCCCCTAATGGCTAAAAGTTATTCCTATAATTTCAAATTGTGAAGTAACTATTAAAAAAGAAGAATTGAATATAATTCATGATCTTATGAAATTAGTGGTAACACCGATCAATTACGTGGCAATACTTATAGTCGTGTAGCAGAATCAGAAAATAATATTTTATGTTCCTAGGGTAATGATAATTATATCACGATTGAAGATGAAGTAGCAAAATTTACAAAAAAAAAAAAAAAAAAAAAAAAAAAAAAAAAAAAAAAAAAAAAGAAGTGAAGTAATAAAAAGTAACTTAAAAGATCTTGAAAGTATAAAGGATAAAGCTATTACTATTATGGACAAAATAAAAACAAAAATTGACCAACAAGATAATAATAACCTTAAAACTAATATTCCATTATTTATTATCGGAGTATTATCATCAATAAAGAAAAATAATTATATTACAGAAACTTTGAAACAGAAAATAGAGGAGATATTAAATAAAAAAAAGATTTGTTAAAAAAAAAAAAGTGAAATTGATATATTATTAAGGACCTAGATATACGAGATATAATGAAATATATGATGATTTGATTTCAGATTATAAAGAATATTTAAAATATAAAGGGTATTCAAATGAAGACAAGCTGGAAGGATATAATAATGATTTACATAACAGTTATATTTTTTTATGAATATATAAAAGAAAAATTAGTAAAAGATGAAATGAAAAAACAAATATAAATGAAGAATAACTATTAAAAGTTTATCTTAGGAAGTTACTTACAAATAGAAAGCAACTTATAAAAATCCTGATGCAGAAACGAAAAAAATAAGCAACCTATGTATTCGCAAAAGAAATAGTAAAGACATTTATTAACGAATCAGTGTGTATTAAAGAATTAATATTGAAAGAACATTAGAAAATATAAATTATGGAGGTTTTAAAAGTTTAACAAGCCAAGAAAAATACAATACACTCATTGAATATTATAATAGTTATCAAAAATAGTGGACAAAGTTTCAAAAAATATATAGGAGGTCATTCTAACAATGAAGATATTAGATATATTTAAAAAGAACATAAAGGAATTGTCAAGTACACATATGAAAGACAAGATGACAGAATAGACAAAATTTATAAAGACTATATAGAATCAATAATTGATAAATATATAATCAATGAAATTACAGATAGATTGAATCTTGATAAAAATATTAACATTATTACAGCTACATCATTCAACACATCCTCAGAAACCAATACACGAGCAACTAATGAAACGATATCTTCAGAAGAAACTAAATATATTATTTGGAATTCATTACCTAAAAACTTCCAATTTAGCGTTGGATATTCAGATGATAACTTTACTCACTATATTCCTATAGTCATTTAATATTACATTTGATAATGAAGATCTTAATATTGATAATAAAGTATCTCTCTCTCACCATTTAATAATATAATAACTTATCAGTATAGTGATGATAATAGTGAAAAATACGAATTTGATTTGTCTGAATGTACTACGAATGATGATCTTATTTTTTCATTATTTTTATTGCCTTTAGGAGATATAACATTAAGCAATGATCAATATATTTTGTATTGGGAATACTGTAAATGGAAGATTTATATTTCTTTGTTTCAATTAATAAAAATTAAATTTGATTTCCAATTCAGGTGAAATTAAATGGGTTGCAAGCAAATATATCACTTATTGACTATATGATGTCTATAAAATTAATATTGGACAATTGTTTATGAAAGGATAAATGACCTATTGCTGTGATTACTCCATGATTATATTGAACCGCAAATTGCTTTATAAAGATCATAAAACAAAAACATCCGCAGAAATAAAGTATTACTTCGAAAAGGTCATCTTATTTATACAAAATAGATATCGGAATCAACGGCATTATCTTTAGAGATAATTTCTTCAACCACAAGGTCTACTAGCAGCAAATAAAATTGCGAAAAAAAGGATTCTTCAGTTGTTTGAAAATTCGACGATAATCAGATATTGCGGAAATATCCCAGAAATAATTTATCCAATTCTAAATCTAGTTCAGTTTGGTTATACAATAAGTACTACAATAAACGTCTATATACATATAAACCTAAGTATACTGATATGTTACTTAAACATTTTAAAGACGTTAACATTGATAACTGAGCAGTTTATGAAAATTTATTGCTTTATAATAAAAATAAAAAATTTCTATCAAAATATAAAAGCATTTGAAATAATAAATTTTAAATTAGAATCTGAGGAATGTAAAAGAACTAAATATATTACTAAACTCTTGATTATTACAAAAATGAGAATAATACATTAATAAAATATTTAATAAAGAATGGTACTGATGTCAATAAAGAAGGTAAAAAGATATTATAATGATAATAGAAAAAGAAAAAAGTCTATTTAACCTTTAATAATGGTATGTAAACAGAGAAATATGGACCTAGTAAAATATCTAGTTGAACATGGATCAAATATGAATTAAGAATGCCATCAATATGCCCTTGTAATTTCTATATATAAAAATAAAGATTTTACGATGATTAAATATTTAATTGAGCATGGAGCTAATGTCAATAAAGTAACTGAATATTTTATACCATTAATTATTGCATGTCAATATAACTATAAAGAAATATTAGGATAGGATATTAATGTTAAGTAGACATTTTAGAGCAATTATTACTACATCTTATCTTTCTGCCTATAATAATTCACATATTAACTTGATGATATATTTAAAAGCTCACCTTCTTTATCTTGACCATATAGATTAACTGTTATTCATAGTTAAAAGCCATTTAAAAGCTCCTTTTTTTTTTTTTTTTTAAATTTTGAATTTTGAATTTCGACAAGCTTGAACTGAAACATCAATATTCTTAAAAACAATGTAGATATAGTATAAGTTATTATACTTAAAAACCATTTCATATAATGCGAATTTTTCTTTAGTATTGAGAACTTTAATTTCATTGACAAAAGAATCAAAAGTTTAACTATTACTATAAGTATTTGAACATATATTATTAAATATTACTATTTAAATTTTTGAAATTTTGAAAATATGAAAAAAATTTTATAATTAATTATTACTATATTATTATTAAAGTAATTATTATTGAATATTTATTTAAAAAAAAAATAATAATAATAGTAATAATAATTATTCAAATTTTTTTTAAAAAAATTTTATAATAATTAAATATATTTTATAATAAAAAAGAAAATCAAAAATTTTTGTTGTAATCAATTATTTATTTTTTAAAATAATAAAAATTATATAATTATTATATAAAAATTAAAGCTGAACTTTTAATTATCTTTATAACACTTCAATTAATTTGATAAAACTAATTTAATTTATACATATATATAAATGTAATCAATATATATTATTTATTTAAATGTTTGAGTTAAAGATATAAAATAATTGAATTATTGTAAAAAAAAAAAATTCTTAATATATGATCAAATTTACCAAAAATCTAAATTTTAATTAACCTCCAAATGAATAAATAATTAAACTTTTATTAAACAATCTATATTTTATATATAATTTATAAAACATGTATTTAATATATATATATATTAAATATATATTTGATATTTTTCTGAATTTTAAATTTTTTTTTTTAAAATTAATAAAATATATTAAATTCTATTTATATATATAATATATATATATATATATTTTTTTTTTTTTAAAAAAAAAATAAATAAATAAAAAAATAAAAAAAAAAAGATAATTTTAAATATTAGTAAAATTTTAATGAATTAAAATTATTATGTTTATTTATAAATTCTTAAATTAACATAAATCAATGAATATTTATAAGAAACAAATATGTGGCGTAATTATATACCTTTTCATAATATTTATTACACACTACACACATCACATGTTAAATATGGAAATGAAATAATGAAAATAAAAATTAAAAAATAAATGATAAATTTTATTACTTTGAATCTTCCGAATCTTTTGAATTTTTTGAATTTTATATAATTATAGAAAATAAAAAGATTGTATTGAAAATTAAATAAAAGAAAAAGATGATAATAATACCGAATTACAAAAACAGAATAATTATCTAAAGAAAGTGATAAAACATTTCCTCAAAGTAAAATTTAACAAATTTAAAAATTTATATTCTCAATTATGGTAAAAATAAATCTATTAAAAGTAAAAAAACATTCATTTTAAGAAAGCAACAAAATGATTCTCTTAATTGGAATAGAAAATATGAAAAAAATAAATATATAAATAAATAAAAAACATTAAATAAAACATAGGATAAGAAATATTATAAATAATGAATATTACTGAATTATTGAATTCACTAAATATTAAAAATAAATCACATTCATCAAAAAGTAAAACATAGTAATAACGAAAATGAACTTGATAATAATTATAATAAAACGTTTTTAGGGAAAGGTCATTTAGAATCATTATCTACTTTGTCAAATTAGTTCTCCATCTAAAGATATATATTTTAAAATTTTTTAATTTTCTTATATTCACTTGAAAAATATCACAATTATGTTGATGAACTTTTACTTCAAAAATATTCACTTGAAAAATATCACAATTATGTTGATGAACTTTTACTTCAAAAATATTCACTTGAAAAATATCACAATTATGTTGATGAACTTTTACTTCAAAAATATTCTTTTCAACTAATTCAAAAAAAAAATTTTTTTTCTTTATTTAATATTTAATATTTCTAGTAATTAATTCAATTGTTTCACAAAATAAATTACAAAAAAAACATCGTGGCTTAGAAATAATTTTTATTATTATATATCACAATATATTTTTTATAATAACATAAAATTATGTGAATAATTTATATATATTTATTTAATTATATATATTTATTTATATATATTTATTTATATATATTTATTTATATATATTTATTTATATATATTTATTTTATATATTGATTTATATATATTTATTTATTTATTCATATATATATATATATTTATATATAAATGTTTATTTATTAATTATGTCTTACCTATTTGAGGTTTCTAGATCCTGTAACTACCTCCTGAATTTTTACGGTGTGATTCTCATCTCCCTAAGGTGTTTTTCCCTATAAATGAAGTTGGTGTTTGCTCGCCATGGTTAGTATTCCTGTTGCTAGATAAAGTTACTAGTGTAGGTACACTTGACCTGTAAAGGATTAGGGTAGTTGTTCCTCCCTCAATAATACTTCAAGAGATCACTGAAAAGAAGCAATCGTATAAAATGGTGTAAAGGAAATGTCTTTCCTATTAGCCTTGTTTAGAGAGAAGTCTGACTAGATGCCAAAAAGGTATTGCAAAGAATTCAATGAGAGACTGAAGGACCTTTTGTCCTCTCCTATCGTTAATCCCAGTCTAAATATAAATAAATAAATATATATATTTATTTATTTATTCATTCATTCATTTATCCATTTATATATATGTTGTTTATTTATTTATTTGTTTATTTGCTTATTTATTTATTTATTTATTTATTTATTTATTTATTTATTTATTTATTTATTTATTTATTTATTTATTTATTTATTTATTTATTTATAATATAAATTGATTTAATTATTGTTTTTCTTTTTTAATATTATAATTTTATTTATAATTAAATTTATATTTAAAATTTAATTTTGAACTAATCATTGAACAGATTTAATAAATATTTCAACAAATTTTTTAGTGACAAATAAATCATAAAAAAAATTAATATAGAATATGAAACTCAGTACTCAGTAATATTAAATATAGTTTTTTTTATTATTGATTAAAATTTTAAATTATAAAAAATATATTTACCTTTTATTTTATTATTATTAATAAAACATATTAATAATATATTTAAAAATTACTTTATTACAATTAAGGAAACATTATTAGAATATTATTTTAATTCTTTTATTGTTATTGTAATTACTATAAATTTATAAAAAAGATTTATAAAAAATTAAAATTTATTGATGTTCATGAAGAATTATAATAAATAATTATTATTTTTACATAAAATAATAAATTAACAATAAATTCTGTTTTTTTTTTTTTTTTTTTTTTTTTTTTTTTTTTTTTTTTTTTTTTTTTTTTTTTTTTATAAAAAAAATAATTATTATTAAAAACAAATATATAAATCTCATAATTATCAAATTAAACATATTATATATATATTCACACTAATTACAATATTTTCTATTTTAAAAGTAAAATTAAAACAACTAATTCAAAAAAGAATAATAAATATCTTAATTTTTAATAATCTCTAAATATTATAATATTTATAATATTTAATAAATGAATTATAAATAATAAAATTTAAAATAAAAATTTAATTATACTGACATCAAAACAGGATATACGATTTATAATTAAAGATTCTATTAAAAACCTTTTTTTTTTTTTTTTGTTTGTTTGTTTGTTTGTTCAATTCAATATTAATCATTATATAAATCGTTTTTTTTTTTTAAAAAAAAAAAAAAAAAAAAAAAAATATGTATATGTATAAATAATGTTAATGAATTATTTTTCATATTATACTCATTTATGAAAGAATTTAAAGCTAATTTCAATTAATTTATAAGAATTTCTTTTAATTTTCATATTAATTATATTCATTAAAAATTCAAAATAATTTTTTGTAAGTAAATGTATAACTTTATATATTTATATTCATATTATTAAAAAGATAAAAAAACTCTAAATAAATATTAAAAAGGAAAGAGGAAACTCTTTTATTCTAATTACAAACAAGAGGAATAAGTTTTTATTCAAATTAACAATGAAAATTATTATAAAAATATAATATAAAGTATATTAAAATAAAAACAGTGGAAAACTTCTATTTAAATAAATACATACACTAATATTTTAAAGAGTTAATCGTAGTTTAACTTAAGATAGTAATAAATAATGCAATCATTGAAACCTGTGAGGGAAAGAAAAATTAACAAAGCTCATAGAGAAATTATTAATAATGATAGCAATACAGAAATAAAAAACGAAAAAGTATCAATATCAACAGAAAAAAAAAAAGAAATTCATCATGCTGAAAGAAAAAGAAAAAGAATATCAGCTCAAAATGAAATAGTGATACCAAATTTGGATGAAAAATATAAAATTTCAATAAATCCTTCACCTCAAAAAAAAACAATAGTAGAAGAAGCTGAAACATCTAAAATAACGAAACCAAAAAAATATTATGATCAGGAAGAAATTAGAAAATATATGAAAGAAAAGAAATTAAATAGAAAAAAAAGTCATGAAGAATTGGATCAGGTTGTACCAGAAAAACCAAAATCAAAATCTTATAATGTAAATGAAGTTAGGGATTTTATGCGTAAAAAATTGAAGGCTCGTGAAGAGCAACATAAAAAGGAAATGTTGGATAAAGAAAAGAAAAAAAATGAAATAAAACAACGTCTTGATAAATTAAAAGAATTCCAAAAGAAACAAATGAATAATCATAATCATAATCATCATAATAATAATAATAAGGAAAAATCTAAAAGTCATAATAAAATTTCTAAACTTGAAAAAGCATTTAGTCATAGAATAAAAGGGAAAGAACCTTTAATTCAAAAAAATAATTATTTAAGTACTTTATCTGATAAAAATAATAATAAAGTTATTGTCATAAATAAATTTGAAAATAGTAATGCAAGTTCAACAAATTATGATACCTATTCATCTGAAAGTATTTATGAACATGATTTAAATAATAATTCTTTTCTTGATAATTCAGAATATGAAAATATACCAACAAAAATAAACAATGATTCATATTATGAATTATCAAAAATTAGTGGAAATAATATGACAGATAATTATTTTGAAAATATTTCAGTAACCAATTTTAGTGAGGATTATTCTATAGAATCATTACAATCACAAGCCAAAAGAATTCAAGATTTAATTAAAAATGCTGAAGTTTTAGCTCAAAGAATTGAGCATCATACTACGAAAAAAACAAAAGTAAAAGAAAATACAAAAAATAAATTAGATGGTGTGTCTTATGGAAAAAAGTCTTTATTAAATTCTTTTAATGATTCTTTACATGAAAGTACGAGTTCATCGTCATCATCTTATCTTTTTAATTCTCAAAATATTACACCAACTCAAAATCATCTCTCAAATATAAAAGATAAGTCAAATACAAACATTTTAGCATCACTTAACAAATCTTATCATGAAACTTCTAAATTAAAATCACATCCATCATTGGTAAAGAGTAAAATTAAAACTACACCAATTAATGAGGATGGATCTAAGAAACTTTCTCAATCAATACAACCATCATCATCACAAAACTTACATTCATTATCAATATCACAATCAATAGGAACACATACCAAAAATAAATTAAAAGAAAAAGAACCTTCCAAAACCAAAACAAATGAAGACGATATTTATTTATCGGAAATAAGTCAAAATCAAGCTCATGAAGATTCAGTGATAACTATTGATGATATGTCCATCGATGAAACTAATGATTTAAGTATTGCTTCTACTAACCCTAATTCTGAAATGAAATTAGACGATTCAGAAAATATAACACCACAGCAATGGAATTTAAATATTGATTCAAATGTTAATAAAGGTGATAATTATAGTACTATAAATATTTTTACAAGACGTTTTCAACCTTCTAAAAAAAATGATATTAAAAAGAAGACCGATTCCAGTAGTATATATAAAAAAATAATAGAAAAAATGGAAGAAAAAAAAGAAGAACAAAAGCCTTCATCCACAGAAACAGACACTAAATATAGAAATTCAACAGTAGCTTCTCCAAAACAAAATGAAACAAAAAAATCATCAAAAATTCAATTCAATAACAATTCACATAAAAAATTAGCTTCTTCTAATCATAATAAAAATAATTATGAGTATAGTGAAGACTTAACAAATATGTCAAAATATACAACAACAACATTAGAGGATTCAAGTCATCGTTCTGACTATAATTTATCTACAGTAGATGAAAGCATAAATCAAGAATATCCTCCACATTCAAATCAGCAACAATACTATCCAACAAAACCGAACATACTTCCACTGCATCCCCAAATGATGCCACCCCAACCACAAATAATACCACCTCAACCTCAAATGCAACAAGCACAATCATATATATATCCAACTCAATCTCAAATATATCCAAATCAAAAACCCCCATATGAAAATAAAGAAGAGGGTCGTCTCTCGCCACATTCCTTATCAAGAAAATTAATGAGTGAAATAAATTATTTGGAAACTTTGAATGAAACTAATCTTCAATTAACTGAAATGGAAAATGAAAGGAAATCAACTCTTGTTGAGCAAGAAATGGCAACAGTATTACAAGCACTTATATTAAAGCAAAAGAAACAAGAAATGGAGATTGAAAACGCAAAAAAAATTAAAGAAGATCAATTAAGAAATATTGGTGTTCAAGCTTATCCAGAAACCAATGAAAAAAGTATATTAGTCAAAGAGCCAAAAGATAACGCAAAGATTAAATCAGTTTCTTCGAATGACTCTAGTGATTCATACAGTAGTGATTCCTTCGAGGATTTAACTAATAAAGTCAGCTCTAAGAAATTGTCACAATCAAGTAAATATGATCAATCTATGGAAAAAAATTCAAAATTATCCAGTAATCATAACACTAATAATAATATTAGTACTGGTAATAATACTAGTACTAGTTCACTTCAAATGAAACAAGTGACCTCCAAATTCAATAGAGATAATACTTTGTCTTCTTCACCTTCTATAAATGATTCAGAAATAATCGAAGAAATACCAACTCAAGAAAGGAATGAATCTTCAATAATTGAAGAAGATATCCCTTCTGGAGGAGAAATATATGATAATAGTAAGGACTCTCTTCAAAATTCAAGCATTCAAGAGGATATTAATGAAATTATAGAAGATATTCACTCATCTTATTCAAATGAACAAAATCAAAGTTCAAGTAAATCAAAGAATGAATCAGAAATAGAAGAAGATCTTAATTTTGTTTCAATTAAAAATCAAGATTCTTCTAACGGAATGATTAGTCCAAGATATAGTTCAAATAAAAGTATTAAATCAGAAAAAGATTTAAAAAGAATTAGTCGTTATCTCGAAAAAGAAAAGTATCCTAATGCTAGACAAAGAAGTAGAAGCAGAAGTAGAAGTAGGAGTAGAAGTCCAAATCCTGAAAATCATTACTACGAAAGTATTAACTCATTTGAAAGTTATGATGATAATGATAATGATGATAATAATGAAAATGATGATAATAATGAAAATGAAAATGATAATGATAATGATAATGAAAAAATAAATAATGATGAATTAAATTCAATTACTTCTTCTTCATTACAAAGTATAAATGACAAAATTGAACTTGTTAAATCAAAACTTCTTAATGATCATCTTGGAAAAAAAGAATACAGATTATCAATTTCTAAAGAAATTGCTGAAAATTTATTAAAAAAACGTCAAAAGGCTATTAAATGGGAAGAAAAATTAAAAAAAGAAGAAAAAGAAATTCATGAAATTTTAGATAAAGCTTTAAATATGCAGCCAAGAACTTCAACAATCCCAAAAGCATCCAGTTCAAACTCTCATAGTAATAATGATAATAACAATTCGAGAAGTTCTTATAGAGAAAAAGAGGGAACTAGAAGAAAACGTGGATATGTCAGTAGTCCTTTATCTAAGGAACCCTTCAAAGTTGAAACTGAAGAAATCGAAACCGAAAGTAAAATTAAAAATGATAGAAAGCAAAAAGGTTCCATTGAAGATTATATGGATGTTGATGAAGAAGCTGAAGGAGACGAAATCATTGAAGAAGATTTCAATAATAATGATGATTCCACTTCCTCATCTCAAAATAAATATAAATCTGAAGAAAATATAATTGAGGAAATTATTGAACCATCAAATTATTCTATTAAAAGTGATAGTATCATAGAAGAAATACAAGAATCATATAATAATTCAGATGTAATTAATTCAAAATCTTCATCTCAAAGTATTGAAGAGATAATTGATTCTAAAACGGCATCAGAAGTGCAATCTAGTTCGTACAATTATAATAATTATAGTAATACATTTGAAAATGATTCCGACTCTATTATTAGATCAAATTCACTTCCTATAACAAATTCTGGTATTACTTCAAATCTTAATTCAAATTCAAATTCAAATTCTCTGCCCATGCGTTCAAATTCAGAAAGTAAAAAAAATGATTATTCGGAACTCTTGGGAAAAGATTTAAAAATAGGTGACCTTTCTGAATCAATTTTATTTGACGATATGAGTTTGGATGAAGAAGAAAATAAATTAAAAGAGCGTATTAATTCATTAAAGGTTCAAATTAGTAAACAAAAGAGTGTTGCAAAACAGCTCTTCCTTGAAAAGAAAAAACAACGTCAATTAATTCACAAAAAATTGTTAGAAAAAGAGTCTCATTTTAGACAACAATTAGATCGTATTAATGCCATTGTGAAAAAGACAGAAAATGAATTAAATGAGATTATGAAAGAAACTTCTATTGTTGCCACCCCAGATGTTTCAATTTTAAAAGATCAAGATGAACATTTCACTGAATTATCTGAACAACGTATATCAACGTCAGAAGAATCTAAAATAAATGAATTGGTAAATGTAGTTAACTCTAAAGAAAGTACAGTTTCTCAATATCATTATACTGACTCATTTGAAATGGATCAAGATATGTCAGAATCTCTTTCAAAGAAGGAAGATTTATTCGAAATAGAAAATAAAGATGAGCATTCTTCTTCTTTAATTAAAAGTATTCAAAATGGCAGTATAACGAATTCTATAAATGAAGAAGATGTAAATGAAGTAATAAATGAAATAAATGAAAATATAAATGATGAAAAAAGTAAAGAAATAAATGAGATGTCTGATATAGTTGAAGAAGACATAATAGAAGAAGCTGTTCCTCCTGAAATTGAAGTACAATTAACCGTTAATAAAAATGATTCTAATCAAGATATTAAAGAAAAAATTCAAGTAGAAAAAGAAGAAAAAAGTGTAAAGGAGAATGAAATTTTAGAGCAAAAAGAATCAATTTCATCTGAAATTCAAACTGAAAAAGATAATAGTAATAATGAAATTTCTGAACACATAGAATCAGATCCAATTGAAGTTCATAATGAAGAAGAAAATATGAATATTGAATCTGAAAGAAAGGAAGATTATATATCTGGAATTCAAAATGAAGAAGAAATGAAATATGAATCAGAACAGGAATCTAACAAAGAAGGAAATAAAGACTTAACAATACTTTTTGAAGAAAATGAAGAGGAAAGAATTTCTTCAGAGATTAAAATTGAAGAAGGAGAAGATATTGAAGAAAGTATTGAAGAAGATATTGAAGAAGATATTGAAGATATAGAAGAAGATATAGGAGAAGATATAGAAGAAGATATGGAAGAAGATAAAGAAAAAATTATAAAAGAAGATGGAAAAGAAAACATGGAATTAGATAGAGAAGAAGACAGACAAAAAAGTATAAAAGAACCAATTTCAGAACAAAAAGAATCTGTTCTATCAACTAAAAAAGAAATGAATTGGAGCTCTTCAGAATTAAATGAATCTATTCCATCTGAAATTCAAATAGAAGAAAATGTTGATGAAGTTTCCGAAAAAAAAGAAATTAATCAAACTGAAATTTTTATCAAAGGATTAAAGGAAAAAAATAAAAAAGAAGAAAATATTAAAGAAAGTATAGAAGAACCAAAGGAATCTGTTTCATCAATAAATGAAGAAAATAAAGAGAAAGAAAATATTCTATCTGAAATCCAAATAGAAGAAAGTATCAATGAAAGTATAGAAAAACAAAAGGAATCTGTTTCATCAATAAATGAAGAAAATGAAGAGGAAGAAAGTATTCCATCTGAAATTCAAATAGAAGAAAGTATTAATGAAAGTATAGAAGAACTAAAGGAATCTTTTTCATCAATAAATGAAGAAAATAAAGAGAAAGAAAGTATTCCATCTGAAATTCAAATAGAAGAAAGTATTAATGAAAGTATAGAAGAACCAAAGGAATCTGTTTCGTCAATTAATGAAGAAAATGAAGAGGAAGAAAATATTCCATCTGAAATTCAAGTAGAAGAAAGTATTAAAGAAACTATTGAAAAACACATAGAATCAGTTCCATCTGAAGATGAAGAAAAGGTTGATGATTTTTCTAAACAAAATAACAATATTCCACCTGAAAAGAAAGTAGATCCTTCTAAACAAGATAGTAATGAAAATAAAGAAAATATTAAAGAAACTTCTGAAAAAGAATTATCTAAAATTTCAGATGATTCAACAGAAATTTCAATAGATGAATATATTGAGGAATCAATTCCATCCAAAATTCAAATATATGAAGATTCTAGTCATACTGAAAATGAAATGTCAATAAAAAGTACCAGAGAAGATGAAAAGGAAATTTCTGATAAAGAAATGGCAAAAGATGTTGAAGAGACCAATAAAGATATTAAAGATGAAGTTATGGTAGAAGCAAATGTTGAAGAATCTAATGAAGATATTAGTGGTAAAGAAATGATAGAAATAGATATTGAAGAATCAAATAAAGAAATTAATGATGAAGAAATGATAGATTATTCAGATGATTTTATTGAAGAAAATATAAGTACAGAAGGAGAACAAACTGAAGAAAATATAAAATCAGAAGAACCATTTGAAGAAAGTAATAAAACATCTTCTCAAAGTCAATTTCAGCAAATTTTATATTCTCAGTCAGATGAAAATAAATCTATTAAAAGTGAAAGATATTCAATTAAAGAAAATAGTGAACAACAAAATGACTCTATTAGTATTAAAGATATGCAAATAGAAATAGAAGAAGACATCGAAGAAGATATTGAAGAAAATATAGAAGAAGAAATATCAAAATTAATAAATGTTACTGAATCATCAAAATCACTAAATACCGAACATAAATCACGATCATCAGAAAGTAAAACAAAAGAAAGTGAAAATGAATATGAGCATGATAATGAATACAGTAATACATTTTTAGAGGAAAATCAACTAAAATCATTATCCACTCCATCTTCAAGAGTGAGTTCTCCATCTTCAAATATAGAAAAAGAAAAAGAGCATCAAGTAAGATCATTATCAAAACCATCTTTAAGAATTAGTTCTCCATTGTTAAAATCAATGAATACCCAACACGAACAAGAATCACAATCATTAGAAAGTAAAACAAAGGAAATTAGTGAAATCGAAGAGGAAATTGAAGAAGACATTGAAAATAAAATTGATATAGAAATTGAAATTGAAAATGAAAATGAAAATGAAAATGAATACAGTAATACATTTTTAGAAGAAGATCAAATAAAATTATTATCAACTCCATCTTCAAGAGTTAGTTCACCATTAAAGATTATAGAAAAAGACCAAAAAAAATCAGAATCAAACCAATCTTCAAGAGTTAGTTCTCCTTTATCAAAATCAATAAATACTGAACAGAAATTACAATCATTAGAAATTAAAACAAAAGAGGACATTAGAAATGATGATGAAATTGAAAATGAAAGTAAAAATGAAAACGAAATTAAAATTAATAAAATTAAAATTGGAAATGAAAGGGAAAGGGAAAGGGAAAACGAATATGAATATGAAAACGAAAATGAATATGAAAACGAAAATGAAATTGAAAACGAAAATGATTATGTAAATGAAAATGAATATGAAAACGAAAATGAAATTGAAAACGAAAATGATTATGTAAATGAAAATGAATATGAAAACGAAAATGAAATTGAAATTGAAAATGAATACAGTGATACATTTTTAGAAGAAGATCAAATAAAATTATTGTCAACTTCATCATCAAGAGTTAGTTCTCCATCAAAGAATATAGAAAAAGATCAAAAAAATACTGAACAAAAATTACAATCATTAGAAACAAAGGAGAGCGTTAAAAATAGAGATGAAATTGACGATAATAGTAAAAGTGAAAGTGCAAATGAAAACGATATTAAAAAAGATACAATTGAAACTGAAAATGATATTGAAAATAATATTGAAAGTAAAAATGAAAACAGTGATGCATTTTTAGAAGAAGATCAAATAAAATTGTTGTCAATTCCATCATCAAGAGTTAATTCTCCATCAAAGAATATCGAAAAAGATCAAGAAAAATCACAATTAACATCATCTTCAAGAGTTGATATTCCATTATCGAATAAAGAAAAAGATCAAAAAACTCAAGAAAAGGATAGAATCGATGAAGATATAGAAGAAGATATAGAAGAAGATATAGAAGAAGAGATTGAAGAAAGTATTGATTCACAAACTGATTTAAATAAATTATCTTTAGCTAATGAAGACGAAATTGAAACGCCTTCTTCAAATTCTAAAAAATCAGAAGATTTAGTCGAATCAATTAAAAAATCAGAAAGTATTATTGAAAAAGAAATTGGGCCTGAAGCTGAAAGTAATAAATTAAAGGAAATTTCACTAAATGACCTTTCTTTAAAATCTGAAAATGAAATAATTATAATGGGAGAAGAATTCGATTCTGTAGGAAATAAAGAAAAAGAAATTATAAAAGACGATAAATTAAAGGATGAGAAACCACAAGACGATGTATCATTAAAATCTGGAAACGAAATAATTGTAATAGGAAATGAATTCGATAATGTAGAAAATAAAGAAAAAGAAGTTGTTGAGGAAGTAATTGAATTAGCGAAAGAACCAGAAAATGATGTTTCAATAAAATATGAAAGCGAAGTAATTATAATGGGAGAAGAATTCAGTACCGTAGAAAATAAAGAAAATAAAATTAAAGAAGAAGATAATAAATTAAAGGAAGAACCAAAAATCGATATTTCATTAAAATCAGAAAATGAAATAATTATGCTAGAAGAAGAACTTAATAGTGCAGAAGATAAAGAAAAAGAATTTATAGAAGAAAATGATAAATTAAAAAAAGAACAAATAAATGATGTTTCAATAAAATCTGAAAACGAAGTAATTATAATGGAGGAAGAACTACTAAATGATGATTCAGTAAAATCTGAAAATGAAGTAATTATATTAGAAGAGGAACAAAATAAAGAAAAGGAAATTATAGATGGTGATAAATTAAAGGAAAAACCACTAAACGACGTTTCGTTAAAATTTGAAAATGAAATAATTTTAATGGGAGAAGAATTCGATACTTCAGATAATAAAGAAAAAGAAATAATGAATGACAAAGACATTGATGAAGCAATCGCTATTTTACAAGAAGTATCGGAAATAGTTAAAACGGATAGAATTAAACCAGAAGAAATAGAAAAAGACAAAGAAGAAGAACGTGAAAAACAAGAAATCATTAATAATATAACACAACAATTATTTGATGGATTACTTTCCGATACTATGAATAGTAAGTTTTTAATATATATTTTAATAAATGTATATAATTGAAAAAAAAAAAAAAAAAAAAAAAAATTTCTTTTTTTATATTTTTTTAAAACCAAATATAATTAATATATATTAAATTAAATATTCTTTATAATAAATTTATTATTAATTTTAAAATAGTGGTAGGTGAAATTACCGAGTTAAAAAATAATCAACAAAAATTATTGAATGAAGAATTAATTGTTCAGCCTATTAATGAAGACAATGAGGTTGTTCTTAAAACAGATATAGCTATAAATGATATAGCAGATAGTATGATGGAAGGATTAATTGAAGAAATTTTGAAGGATGTTGAATTTAAAGAAAAACTTGATAGTGATTATATATCTAATGAAGAAACGCATTTATTAAAACCTGAATATAATAAATCACAAAGATTTACACCAAAAATATTTGAAAAAATTGATATTGATTCAGTCAGTAGAATAGCAATTTCATTATTAGAAAAGATACCCGAAGCAGATTATATTGAGCCACCGTATGTTTCTGTTTCAGCATTAAGTATATTTGATGAATATCCATTAGATTTAGATGAAAAGATGCGAATTAAAATAGTATTTGATATGGTTAATGAAGCAATTACTGAAATATTTAAAAATATTAAATATTCATCTGATCCAAATAATTGGTTAAGAGTAAAACAAGCTCTTCCACCTAAACCATTAAAAGCTAAAGAAATTAAAAGTAAGGTATTGAAATTATTAAATAAATGGACAAATAATCGTGAAATCTTTAATTTAGAACCGCAACCAGTTCTTGAATTAGAATTAAAAGAAGAAGAAAAACCATTTATAGATTACGATGATAGAAATATTCAAATACAAAATCAAGTCACAGAAATGATTTGGAATGAATTGTTAGAAGATTCAGTTCATTGGTTAAATAAAATGGAAGAAACAAACGAAGCATAAAATGAATTAATACAATAATATATATATATTAATTTATATACATTTACATAATATATGCATATATATACCAACAAATTCAAATTCATCAAATAACCTAATTTATAATTTACATATAATAATTTTAAGATAAAAAAGAAATTTTTGAAATAATAGTAATGATATACTTATGAAAAAGAATATTGTTTTTTGATTTTCTTTTTTTTTTTTTTTTTTCATTTGTTTATATATATATATATATTTTTTTTTTTGTTTTGTTTTTTTGTTTTTTGTTTTTTGTTTTTTGTTTTTTGTTTTTTGTTTTTTGTTTTTTAATTTTTGTTTTTTTTTTTGTTTTTTGTTTTTTGTTTTTTGTTTTTTGTTTTTTGTTTTGTTTTGTTTTGTTTATATTCATCGAAACTTTAAAAAATATAAAAAATAATAATAATGATAATTAAATCACATATTAGTTATATTTCATAATTTTTAATTAATATTTTATAAATCATAAATTATAAGAAATCCTACTTAATAATTATATTATTTTAATATAAATTTTTGTCTTATATTAAAGAGAAAGAAGAAAGAAGAAAAAAAAAATATTCAATGAATTAATAAAATAATAAATAAATAGAAATTAAATTCATAATTTATTTTAAAAAGAATAGCTTATGTAACGTAATACAAAAATAAAATCATATTAATTTTTTTTTTTTTTTTTTAACATAGTTTTTTCTTATTTTTATTAATTTATTTTTTTTTTTTTTTTTTTTTTTTTTTTTATTTATTTAAAAAAAAAAAAATAAATAATAATTAATTTAAAAATGAAGTATAAAATGAATGAACTAATACTTAAATAATGGACTTTTTTATCGATAATAATGATAATTACATTAAAAAAATATTAATTCTACAATTTTATATACTTTTTTTTTTTTTTTTTTTTTTTAAATATTAAAAAGGATAATAATTCTTTTTAATATTAAATTAATAAATATTACATAAAATTAATAAAAATAAGTCATTAAAATTTATATTAAAAAAAAATATTTTCTTTCCAAAAGACCATTTTCTTTGGTCTTTTTTCTTTTTTCTTCTTCTTCTTCTTTTAATCGATTAATATTCCCTTACTTAAAGAAATAATACAGCAACTATAGCTAAAGCAATAAAAGTGAACTTACTAATATTACTAGCATGAGTAGAATCATTAGTAATGTCATTAGTTGGTCTGTAGGAGGTAATAGTTGAAGTAAGAGTAGCAGTTACAGTTGGAAGATCAGAAACTACTTTTTCAGAAGTAGCAGTAATTGTTCTAGTTGAAGTAGTAGATGTAACAAAAACTGTAGTAGTAGCACCATTGAAATTGGTGTAACAACCATCGCTGTCAGCACCAGAATCAGATCCATCATTATCACTACCATTAGCATTAACATTTACAGCAGTTTCATCCACTAAACTCTTTTTTTCATGAATCATTCTTTTTTCCTTATTAACACCAAAAATGGCTTCCATAACACCTTCATCATCAGAATTATTTAAACATTCACATTCTTTCTTATTAATGTCATTGTTATCATCATTGGCTTTTTTTTTTTTTTTATAATATATTTTATTATTATTTAAATTAATATTAAAATATTATTTAATATTAATTTTTTATATATTTAAAATATATTATATTTTAATACATAATAATAATAATACCATTAACATTAGCAATGAAACAGAAAAGAACAGCTAATAAAAAAACGAAAGTGAACTTGTTCATGATGCTTGTTTGTTTCTTAAAAAAAAAACTGAAAAAAAAATAAATAAATATATATTATTTTAAAAGAATGATTTAATAAAAAATTTTTAAATGAAAAAAAGAATTAATATTTTTTTTTTAATTTTTTTTTTTTTTTGATAAAACAAAAATAGATTAAAATAGTTTTTAGTTTTTTTTTTTTTTTAGACAAAAAGTTATTATTTTTAATTATTGTTTTTAAATTATAAATTATTTATTAATTAAATTATTATTAAAAATAAAACTGATATAAAAAAAAATATTTTTGAATAAATTTTCTTCTTTTTATACTTCTTTTTTTCTTAATAATCTTTATTATTTAAAAAATGATTATTTTTTATTATTTCTTTTTTTGTTCAATTAATTAATAAGTATTATATTTTGACACTAATTATTAATAATAATTTTAAACTTTTTTACTATAAACATTGATTATATTAAGTTTATTTTTTAATAATTAGTTACTATTATAATAATATATATAATAATGATGAAGAAAAAAAAAGTTAAATATGTTATAAACTAGCTAATAATTATAAAAAAAATGTATAATAAACTCATTTATAGAATTTATGTAGTCTTTATATATTATTATTATTATTATTATTATTATTATTATTATTAAAGCAAGTTATCATTATTATTATTATTGTTGTTGTTGTTTTCACAAAAAAAAAAAAAAAAAAGTATAATTACTATTATAATTATTAATAGATTTAATATTAACAATAAGAATGAGGATTAGGATAAAAGTAATAAAGTCAAATTAAGCTATATATTATTACAGAAATTATTAAATAATAAACTCATTCGTTGAGTTAAACTTTTTTTTTTATGATTAACCTTTTTCTATTAACTTTCTATACGTTATACATATATATAAATAATTATTGGATAAAAAATAAACTTTTTTTTTATGATTAAATTTTTTTTTATTAGCTTTCTATACGTTATACATATATATAAATAATTTTAACCTCTATTTTTAAATTAAATTATTTCTAATTTCTATATATTTTAAAAATTTAATACATTAAATTTTTGTACAACTTTACATGGATAAAAAAAAAGCTAAATTAATTAACAGTAATAGAAAGAAACAATAATTGTATAATATTTTAATCATTTAAAGATAAATTTATTAATAAATTTTTAATAAAATATAAAAATTATATAAAGTTCTTTTACATAATTAAAATAATAATAATAAATTTAAACTTTTATTATTAAATATATATTTTTCATTTCAAAAATGCATATTTTAATACTATTTTTTTTTTTTTTAAGATAACTATCAAAAAAATACTCATTAATATTTATAAAATGATAATTAATAATAATTTCTATAAATATATCAAATTAAAAAAAAAAAAATATATATATATATATATATATATATATATAATAAATAATGATAATTAAATTAATTATTCTTTTTTACAGAAAAAATTTAAAATATCGTCTTTATTTATAATTTATTATTATATTTATATATTGTACATAGCATACTAAAACTTATATTTGAAATAAATAATTATTTAAAATAATTATTTTATTCATTTTTACTTTATAAAAGATATATAGATACTTAGATAGTTAATGAATATAAAATTTTATAAAAAACATATTGCATTATAAAAATAAGATATGTAAATCTTTTCATTTTTTTAAAACTTTAATAAAAATTATAATTATATAATAATTCTATATTACCAATTTCTATCTTAATATTAAATATTTAACTTTAGATTTTATAAGAATATATAATATAAAGTATTTTTAATTAAAATAAAAATTTACTAAATTAACAAAGATTTATTATATTTTGTTTAATGCCGCCATTGTTAATTTAATATAACTTTTTTTTTTATAATTTCCCTATATAATCAAAAATAAAAACGGTATATGTAAAAATTTTATATTATATCCTAAATTGTTTAGTTTCTTAATGTTTCATTATATATATATATATAATTTAAAATTTTAAATTTATTTAAATTGTTTTAATGATATAAATATTAAAATAATTTGAATAAGTTTTATATATAATTTATAGATATTATTTTTAATTAAATGTAATTATCACAATTATGCCATTATTTAACATTAACATTATTAATGATATAAAATCGATATTTCTATTATTATTTTTCATATTAAAAAATATGAATAATAATGAAAAAATTTTAAATATATATATATAATTTTTAGAATAGGAATAAACTTTATTTTATTGATCAAGAAAAAATACATGAATAATGTTAAAAGGATACGTTATGAGTTTCAAGGACAAAATGGCCTCTAACTCTTCTCATTCACAGACGATAACACCATGTGGATAAAAATTATCATTTGAATCTGTATCAGAATTTCTTCTTCGCCTTATTGTTTCGACATCGACCCTCCTAGCAACGATAGGTCAAATGGTATACAAATTAATCATTGTGTAAAAATCACCAATCACAATAGGCATGACATTAGTAAGGAATTCCATAAGCCCCACAAAATATAAAATCAAGAAAGAAGACTTTTGAAGATATTAAAAGATGTTATTAATAAAACGCCTTCTTTCCTCTGAACCGATATTTAATATTCATAAATATTAATATTAAATTTTGTGAATAAACTAAATAATAAACTATTATTATATGTTTTATAATTTTTTTTATTAATATTATTAAAATTTAAATTAAAATTATACATGTATATATATTTATATTCGCAATTATTGCGAACTTAAACTTTATTAATTCATTTATTAAGTACATATATATTTTTTAAAAAAAAAAAAGCAAAAATTACTAAAAAAAAATAAATATTTGTCCAAATTGAACATAATAATTTTTTAAATAATAATGCAAAATAAAAATAATATTCAAAATAAAGTATATAAATTAATTCGGAAAAAAACATAATAATTTTTAAATGATTATGTAAAACAAAAATAGTATTCAAAATAAAGTGTACAAATTAATTCGAAAAAAATTCCTTATGTAAGGAATCTCACTTCAAGATTATAATATCTTTGTAGAATTATTATTCCAGACTAGGGTTTGTATTGATAATCTGAAAGAAAATATTGTCTTCTCCTTGTCTTCTCCTTCAGAGGCATTGGCCCAGTTGGCCTATTGGCCTATCTTACTGAATTTTCAGGGTTGGCGCTCCTGATTAGCTTGCGCTTATACAGACTCTTGTCGAGTACTAGCCCTAGGCTTAATTTCTATAAAAAGAGCCACATATCGCGCCAAAAATGATGTTTTAGAATAATCACCAGAAATGATTTGGTTATTAAACAAATTATCCCATTCCTTTTTATAATCTAAATCAATAATGTCTGCATCTCTTCTACCAAGAAGGAAATTATATATTCAGTATCACATCACATATATATTTACACACTCATTATTCAGAAAATTACTAATATTAACACAATTTTCACCATTTGGCATATTCACTACAATATTAGTAACGATACAACTATTTTCGCCTTAAAATTATCTCAAAAATTAAATTAAGAAATAATTTTCTATGGTCGTTAATTAGATAATTTTTTTTTTTTTTTTTTTTATGAAAATTGATAATAAAGTTAAAGTTTGACAAAAAAAAATATTATTATTGTATAAATTACTATTTATTAATTTATTAAAAATGATATAGTATATACATTGATAATTAAGTCAAATTATAAAAATTAAACAATGAATATCAAAAATTAAAAATATTAAAAAATTTTAAAATTATGTATAAAAATATAAAAATCTTATTTATAAAAATAAAATATTGACTTTAATAAAAAAAAAAAAAAAAAAAAAAAAAAAAAAAAAAAAACTCTAATCTATATTACTAATAATATGAAAAATGTTTATGTCATATAAAATTAATAATTATTAATTGTAAAAAAAAAAAATAATAAATGAAAAAAAAAAAAAAAAAAAAAATATTTTAAATTTTATTATTTATCGAATTAATTAAATGTATAATAGTAATCTTTATATTAAATTGTTATTTAATTTGAATTTTAATAATTTCTTTTATAAAAAAAAATAATATATATATATATATTTAATATTATTAGATATTATTAGTTCATTATTCAGATGAATCCTGGTGATTTATAGTTTCATCATTATTTATATTTTCATTATTACCACCCGTTTCATTAGTTGTTATTTCATTACCACTAGTTTCATTGCCATTTGATTCATTTACAGTTGTTTCATTAGTAGCTGGTTCACCACTTACTTCATTATCAGCTGTTTCGTTTGCAGTTGATTCGTTAACAACTGGATCATTAATAATTTGTTCATTAGCACCTGATTCATTTGCAGTTGGTTCATTAGCATCTGTATTCATATTATTATTATAATTACTAGAATTTGGACTTTCATTATTATCATTTTGTTCATTTTGTACTGTCATTCCGGAAATTTCTTCATAATTATTTTCATCTTTTTGAGTACCATCATATTTAAAGTTATTTAATTTTTCTAATAATAATGTAGAATAGCCAGGAGAGTAATAATGAACAATCTCTTCTGGATAGCATGAATTAATTGTTCTAATGGCTTCTGCTAACTTAGAATTGTTTAGAGAAGCATTTTCATCATTGTGGTGACTGTCTTCTTCATTTGTTTTTGTTTTATTATTTGATGCTAAATCAGCAGATATTAATTGTGGTGCGTATTTCATAGCAATTTGTTGTATTTTTGCTAATCCAGAACTTATAACAAAAGCTCTTCTTGAAGCAATATCATATGGTAAAAGCTTAGCATATTGAGCAATAAGGTGTTTTAATACACAATATGGCGTATCTACTTCTAATAAAGGATCTAGTAATTCAATATTCAATATCTTTAATATAATAGCTTTCATTGCACGTTTAGTCTAAATTAATAATAATAATAATAATAATAATAATAATAATAATAATAATAATAATAATAATAATAATAATAATAATAATTATATCATTAATATTATTTATTTATTATTTTTATTAATATTAATACATATATAATTATTTATTTTTATTATATTATTCATTATTTTAATAAATATAATATAATAAATTTAGAATAAATAAATAGATAGATAAATATTATAAATTTTAGTAACTAAATGTTAAAAAAAAAATAAGATAAACTATCTATTTTATCTTATTTTACCTTAACAAATAGATCTGAATTAGTATTTTCATTAATAGTGGCTTTAATAATGCATAATAATTTAATAAGAATTCCATTATCTGCAACAATCTTTGCATGATCGGGACTATGACGACTAATTTGTCCAATAGCCCATGAACATGCAGCCTAATTTTTTTTTTATTAATATGTATTAATTTTAAACATAATTTATATTTATATTTATAAATAATTAGAAATATTATTAAATTAAAAATATTTAAAATTTAAATATTTATAATTAAAATTTTACCAATAAATGTTCTTCTACTTCTTCATCTAATGCAATAGCTAATATTGGTACAGCTTTAGCCAAAATAACAGACATAGCCAAAGTTTCAGAAAATGCTGAAATATAACCTAAAGCCATAAGAGCTGGCATTCTAGCATTACCTGATGATTCTTTCAAATATTCGACAATTGGAACAATACCTCCTGAATTAACAATTAATTGGGCCAACTTTTAATAATATTAATGTTATTAATAAAACATTTAGTAATAATATTTTTTTAAAAGATATTTAATTGAAAGAAAAATTAAATGAAAATTAAAAAGAAAAATAATAATAAATAAATTATCATATTTAAATATATTAATATTTACATCTGGAGAATGTTTCGTTAATTCGCAAATTAATGATGCAGCATTCTTTCTTACATATGGATCTGGACTCTTCATACATATAAATATATTTGGTAAAATATCCATATCAACAACAGATTCGGCAAGATCTATATTATGCTTTGCAATATGAGCTAAGCATGAACAGATTTGACGTTGAAGTTTGTTATCTAACTGAGTAATATACATCGTAATAAAGTGAATTGTATCAGCATCAACAACTGCTTGAGCCATCTTTTATTTATTTTTTTTTTTTTTTTTTAATATTTAAATTTATTTTAATTAAAATATAATATAATTTTTTATATTTATAATTTAATTTTTCGATTTTATTATTTTGTATTAAATTATTTAATTAAGTTCATTGAAATTTGATTATATAAATAATTAAATTAATTTAGTATTAAATTTCATTTCAAATTTAAAAAATAATATATTTATGTACTTACCTCCGGTGAATGTTTGGAAATATCAGCTAAAGCAGAAATAGCAATTCTCTTTAATGAAATTTCAGGTTCTTGAACACATAATACTAATAATGGAATAGAACCAGCATCAACAACAACTTGTGCAAGTTCTGTTTATATCATTATATAATAATAATAATAATAAGAATAAGAATAAGAATAATTTAATATATATTAAAATATATATAATTATCATAATAAAAAAAAAAAAAAAAAATTACCTTCATTATGTCTAGCAATATAACCAATTGCCCATGCAGCTGCTTCTTTAACTCCTGGGTCAAAATCTTCAAGACATGCTACTAATGCATTAACGGCACCTGAATTTGTTACGGCAGTTGCAAGTTCTGCATTATGTTTAGAAATTGCTCTTAATAAAAAGCAGCTTGCTTTTTTATAAAAATGCTAATATTAAAATTAATAGTAAACAATATGTATTAATATATATATATATTAATAAATGCATAAATAATCATTGAAAAAAAAAAATAATAATTAATTAATAAAAATATTTTTTGATATATATTAACAGTAATAATAAAAACAATAATATTTCATTTATAAAAAAAATAATTATAATAATTACATTCTTTTCACTTATTGAATAAATAAGTTGGGATAAAATATCATTGTTAACCATATTATAAGCCATTTCCCTACTATAATTTGCTAATCTACCGAGAGCCAATGCAGCCGCTTGTTGAACTCCTGGAACAGAATCTAATAACAATGGTTTAAGAAGAGTAATGACATCCATTGATTGCAATGCTTGAATATTTGTTTCTCTTGAGGCAAGATCAGCTACTGCTTGAACAAATGTTAACCGATCATGCTGATATTTTTCAAATACATTCATAACTGACCTTTGGGAATATGTTTGTGTAATTAACGATGTTTTTGTATTTGAGTTGGCATTTTGTAAATTTCTCGCCTTTAGCAAATTATCTTGTTTCAAATTTCTAGCCTTCTCCACTTGCATTTTTTAAGAATTATATATATAAATAAAAGCAAAAGAAAAAAATAAAAATAATAATAATATTTTTTATTTTCCCGTTTATCTATATTTATTTATTTGTCTTTCAACTCTTATTTATTTAATATACTAATGAATATTTAAATATTTATTAATTGTTTTATATTATTTAGATTAAATATATATATATATGAAAATTGTTTTGTATAATTTTTAAAAAGAAAAAAAATTTTTTCAATTCCTCGGTGTATTTAAAATTATAAATATTAATTATATTTATATTATATTTATTATTATATTTATTATAATTTCAATATATGATTTTTAAATTTTTTTTATTTTATTTTAATATTAAATATGTAATTCATTAAATTTAAATCAATAAGATTTAAAAATAATACTAATAATAATAATATATCATAAAAAAAAAAAAAAATAAGAATAAAATAAAGTAAAAAAAATTAAAGAAAAAAAATAAGAGAAAAAAAAAAAAAAAACTTTATATAAAAAAAAAAGATAAAATATATATAGGAAATTTTAATTTAATTACTAAATATAAAGTTTAAAATTATTAAATTAATTATTAACTTTTAAAATTTTCCGTTCTTGCTAAATTTTTTTTTTTTTTTATTTCATTAAAATTCAAATTTTAAATTTTCATAAATTATATATCCTTATATAATGATTTTATAGAATTTTTTAATAAAATTTAATAAAAAAATTTATATTGGAATATAAAATTAAAAAAATTATAAAAAAAAATAATAATCTAAAATAATAATAATAATAATAATAATAATAATAATAATAATAATAATAATAATAATAATAATAATAATAATAATAATAATAATAATAATAATAATAATAATAATCCATATTATATATCCTTACAAACCATTAAGAATTTTTGATGAAATTTAATAAAAAAAATTATATTGGAATATAAAATAAAAAAAACTATAATATAAAAAAATATAAAAAAAAAAAAAAAAAAAAAAAAAATAATAATAATAATAATAATAATAATAATAATAATAATAATAATAATAATAACAAAAAAAAAAAAAAATATTATTAACCTAATGGTATTAAACAATTATAATTTTTTTTATTATCATTATATTCTTATATAATTATATTTAATTTATTTATTATTTATTTATTCATTTATTCATTCATTAAGTTATTTCATATTTCAAATTTTAATCTATTAAATTTAACAATCATTTAAAAATTTACCATTTTATTTTTTTATTTTTATTATTATTATTATTATTATTATTGTTATATTATTATTATTATTATTATTATTATTATTTTATTATTATTATTATTATTATTATTTTATTATTATTATTATTATTATTATTATTATTATTATTATTATTATTATTATTGTAATTTTAAATTTTTTATGCTTTTATTTATTTTTATTTTTGTTTTTAAATCTTTTAAATTATATTATTTAATGAAGCTATATCAGAAATACTATTATTATCCGAATCATATTCATTTTCTCTATATATATTATTATTAAAAGTTATATCCACTTCGAAATTTTTTTTTAGGAAGTATATATAGCTGCAATATTTTTCATATTCTATTTTATTTTTTCTTATATGCTTAATAATTTTTGTTAATTGCTCATCATATTTATGTTTTACTGCTTTGGATTCAGGCAAAAGAATAATATATTGATTATATAATCTTTTATTTTCTTGAATTGCATTCGAATATTCTATATTCTTCATTTCATAATTTTCAATTATATCCTGTTAAATCATATTAATTAGCAATATTAGAGTATTGTATTCAAACAATTAAAAAAAAAGTTTATATATACCCATAATAAATATATAATATATTTATTATTATTAATACTTTTTAATTATTATTTCATATATATTTTGTAAATTAATATATTGCATTAGTAACCTTTATATAATATTCCAATAAATTTTCATTTTCAAATTTAAAATAATTAGCATCATTAGTTGGAAATATTAATTTAAATTCATTTAATTCTAAATTTTTTTTATTATTGTTAATTACTTCATCTTCTATATAAGAATTATCAGTTACATTTTCTTCATTGCGTTTATATTTATCAGTTTTTTCTTTATCATCATCTATATTATTATTTTTATCATTTTTATTATTAATATTGCTAGTAGTATTGATTGAATCATTTCTTTTTTCAATGCTTAAATAATTAATATCATCATCATACTCATATTTATCACCTATATCTTTATTATATTTATTACTTATAATTAGAACTTGATCCATTTTTTTTTTTTTTTTTTTTAAAAGTCTAAAAAATTATTATTTAAACTTTCAAACTATTTTATATTATTATTACATTTTAGTGGATTTAAATTAGCTGTTACAAAAGAAGATAAAAAGTTAATTGAGTTCATCCATTCAATCATCGATTCTTTTGTATCTACTTCAAATAATATATCATTTTCATCTGAACATAAATGAAATATATTTCTTTCATTAAATTCAAATTTTGAATAAACACATACACAATTTATAATAGAAATAATAAATGAAACTTTTGGTACATCAATAATAGTCTAAATTTTAATTATTATTATTATTATTTATTATTTATTATTATTATTATTATTATTATTATTATTATATATATTATTATTATTATTATTATTATTATTATTATTATTATTTTATTATTATTTTATTATTATCTTATTATTATTTTATTGTTTTATTATTATTTTAGTATTACTATTATTTTATTTTATTTTATTTTATTTTATTTTTATTATTATTACTATTATTAATTTTTGATTGATTGTGAAAGTTAATAGTTAACATTATTAAAATATACTTACAAATCGGTCTTTCTTTTGTCCACTAGATTTATTATTATTTATAAACCATTTCCAATTTGAAAACAGCATTAAATAATTCTCACATAAAATAACCCAATAGGTACTTAATTTTCCATTCCAAATATATTTTCCTATCTTATCACAAAATTTACCTTTTTTCATTTTTCCTTCTTTTAATTTTAAAATAAATTTTGATGTATTTTGATTATTATTGATATTACTCTTATTCATTGTAGAAAAGTATTGAGAATTTTGACTGTAATATGCTTCACTACAAATTGAATTTTTTATATTACGATTATAGTTATTTAGTAAATTTATTTCATCAGAAGTATTTATTACCATATATGATGAAGAATTTTCAGAATCAAATATGGAAAGATATGTTTTTTTTTTTTCATGATGATGTTGTGCATTTTTTTCTTTCTCTCTTAATTCGTTATTATTTTGATTAAAATTCATTTGATTTATATTACTATTATTGATATTTCGCATACACTTATTCGGACATACTATATTGGTATCTTCCATTTTAATATCATAATTTTCCTTACTACTATTTATAGATGACTTTTCATCTATGCTATTCTCTTCAGAAATTTTTATAAAGGAATCGTTATTTAATGCATCGTTATTATCAGTACCATAGAAGCTATGTTGTTGATTATTTAATAGTATAGATGAACTTTGGTATGTTTTAGTGGATGATTCTATTTGATTTAATTGACATATAGATTCTTCAGATTTATTTAATGATGGAATTTCATTTGTTATAATAGATAAATCATTTAGATTGAGGGTATCAATATATAAATAAGAGGATAATAATTTAATTTTTATATTTGACAATGAAGATATTGAAAATTCTAAATCTAATGCTATATCATAGTCATTTTCATATTTACTAATGTCAAATACCTATAAAAAATATTATGTTATTTATTTATTTATTTATTTATTTATTATTTATTTATTTATTTACTTATTTTTATATATTTATTTTTACTGATTTTTATTTATTTTTATTTATTTATTTATTTATTTATTATTTTATTTATTTATTTATTTTTATTTATTTATTTATTTTTATTTATTTATTTATTTTTATTTATTTATTTATTTTTATTTATTTTTTTTTATTTATTTATTTATTTATTTATTTATTTATTTATTTATTTATTTATTTATTTATTTATTTATTTATTTATTTATTTATTTATTTATTTATTTATTTATTTATTTATTTATTTATTTATTTATTTATTTATTTATTTATTTATTTATTTATTTATTTATTTATTTATTTATTTATTCGTTTGTTTGTTTGTTTGTTTGATTATATTTATATTTACTTGTTTTTCCTGCTTTTCCAAATTTGCACTTTTTATATTATTTGAATTCTTTCTTTGAAATATATTTAATGATTTTTGGAGTATTCCGTTTTTATTATTCATCATTTGAGGACTCAAAGAGCATTGGTCTAATTTTATGAATTCACAATTTTTAATATTATCATACATTATCTATATTTAAATTTAAATTTTATTATGATTTAATATCAATTAGATAATCAATAATAGAAAAGATATATATTTTCATTATTCGTTTAGGTATTTTCAATCCTCTTTATTTAAAAAAAAAAAAAAAAAAAAAAAAAAAAAAAAAAAAAAAAAAAAAACTACCTCAAGAATTTCTTCTGGTATATAATATTTAATTTCACTATGTTCAATATTGGATATAAATTCTTTAACAGTGATTTTATTTTTAATTTTTGGATTATGTAGATCAGTATTTAGCATAATTAACGAATATGCTAATATATATGGATAATCTTTTAATGTATTATCAATATTATTTATATTTGAATTTTAAATTATTAAAATATTAAAATTTTAATATAATTTATAATGTATATTTTTTTATTAATAATTATTATTTCAAAAATAATTATTGTTAATTGTTATCCTAAAATAATAATTAATCAATATTATAATACCTGAAGAGGGATATATTATTGGATTATCTTGATGATACTTATCCGCCAGAACTTTTATTAATCTATCAATTTCTTGAGCTTCCACAGGTAAATCATAATTTAAAAGAAAATATCTTTTCATAAAAAAAAAAAAAAAATTCAAATTTAAAATAAAAGTATTTAATATATTTGATATAAAATATTTATATAATTTAAACAAAATAAGTATATATAAATTAATAATTATATAATTATGTAAAATTAATAAAAAATTTTTCAATCTATTATAATTTAGATATAATTTTAAAAGTACAATGAAACCTTAATGCTCTATCAATTGACATTTTCTGAAAATTACTATTTTTCATTAAAATTTTTAGTGTTTCCATATAAAACGGAGTACTTTAAAATATTAAAATATTATGTATAAAGTAAATAATTAAATATATTAAATATATATCACCAGATACTATAGTAATAAATAATATATATATATATATATATTTATATGAATATATTATTAATCTCTAAAATGATTTACCCTTTTGATACATATTATATATATGACGTTCTGGAATATATTGTTTTAATCTTTGTAAAAATTCAACTGCTGTTTCATTATTATATGGTATAATATCTTCAGGTGATATATATGAAATAGATTGTAAATGGAGATTATTATTTTCGTTACCTATTCCTTCATTCTTTAATATATTTAATTCATTTTGTATTGATTGATCATGTAAATTTGAATTTCCAGATACTTCACATTGATTATCAGTATCTAGATAATCTTTTAAAATTTTTGAAGTTATTTCATTTCTTAAATCACTACTAATATTTTTATATGAATTATCCACTTGTAAATTTAATGATTGAAATGTTTTATTGGTATCATTAACATTATTAATGGTAATTTCCTTATCATTATTTTTATCCATAATTTTACTTAAATCGTTTACTTCACTTGTATTGTTATTATTAGTTTGATCTGTTTTCAGGATCATTAAATTAAAATTATTTGCATTTTCGTCTTCTAATTTTATTGTAAAATCATTAAAGCTTTTCTTATATATTATATTATGATTTTCATAATTATTTAATTTACTGAATGTATTAGCTATATTTTCCTCCTGTTTATTATCAATTTCTTTTACATTTATATCTATACTCTTTGAATCAATAATTCTTTTTTCATTAATATTATGTTGAGTAGTTAATTTATTCATGGATATATTAAAATTATAATATACTTTTGATTAATTTAACAAAACTAGACCATATGTAAGATTTCAATATATTGCATTATTATCTCTTTTTTTTTTTTTTTTCATATGACAATTATAGTAATTTATATATATATATCATTTATCTTTAAAAAAAAAAAAAAATAAAAATAAAAAAAATAAATAAATAAATAAAAAAGTTCTATTAAAAACTAGCAAAAAACTTAATCTAATTTAATTGAAACAAATCAATATATTAATAACCTTATTATTAAAATCACACTATTTATCTATGGAGAAATGGAGACTCAATAAAAAAGAGATAGTCTCTTCATATATTATATTATAAAATTATTAAAAAAAAAAAAAAAAAGTGCAAATTTACATAACATTCATAAATATATTAAGTCTTAAATAACAAATAATTATAGATATATATTATATATATAATATATAAAATATATATAAAACTTAAATTATTAATTAATATTAAATATTAGACAACTAAAAAAAGTTTTATATATTCCATTATTATATGATATTATGATATTCATTTTAACAAAAAAAAATTATAATAAAAAATATAAATAATATTTGAAATATATTATTTTTATTTTCTTTGTCATTATTATATATTTTTACACTTTATATGTATATAATTTTAAAAAATTATATTAAAAAAATAAGAATTCTTTTTTTTTTTAGGTTATTGTTTCATAAAATATAATTAATTGTTAATAATTTAATTATTAATTTAAAGAATATATATATTAATGATTTTATTTTGAATTAAATAAATTTATTAAAAATAAAATTTTATAAATATAAAAAATAAAGTTCTTTACTAAAAAATAAAGTTTATAAAATAAAAATATGAAAAAAAAAAATGTATTTAAAATCAATAAAATTATTATAAAAAATATATTAAAATTATTAATATTTATAATATTATATTATGTTAATCTTTTTTTTCTTTGTCACTATTGTATTTACACTTGATTATTATATAATTTTTCAAAAATTAAAAAAAAAAAAAAAAAAAATTTTGAAATTTTTTTTTAAAGATTATTGTTTCATAAATATACCTATAATATAGAAATATAATTAAAATATTTAATAAATTGAAACAAAAAAAAAATTATATTGATATATTAAAATAGTTTAATATTCATTAGCCATAGTTCAATATTCATGATATGAAAAATGACTAATACTATTTTTTGTTGTTAGTGAATTAGAAAATACTAAAAATTGAAATTTAATAAAATCTTAAATTTTATATATTAATTTCAATATATCAGCAACTTAACTATTTTAATTATCATTAAAATTATAATATTATTTATAATTTAAATTTTTTAATTTTATAGTGGATAATTATAAATTTTATTTAATATAATAAAATATTTAAATATTTAAATTTATACATCTTTTCAAAAGATCAAAAAAAAAAAAATAATAATAATAATTAACTTTAATTATAAAAATTTAAATTTAATTAAATAACTAAAAAAAAAAAAAAAAAAAATTAGAAAATAGATGATTAGAAATTTAAATTAAATATATTATTTATTTTAATTTATTTATTAAAAAATAGCTTAAAAAAAATATATAAAAATTGACAAAATTAAAAATAATTTACGTATATATATTCTTAAAAATTATAAATATAATAAAATATAAATTAAAAAAAAAAAAATTAAAAAAAAAAAATATTAATAATAAAAATAATAAATTAATAGAATTTATTTAATACTTTCTCTATAAATTTTATTTAATATTTAATATATATCTATTAAATATTAAATATTTATCAATATATAAAAATTAATAAATATAAATTTGTATTTAAATTTTAAATGGAAATCAGCTACTTAGTTTTAACTGCATTTTTTATATAGTCATTCTTTATGGAATTTATCCTCTCATCTAATTCAGTTATTATATATTTATATTCTTTCGATTGATTTTGGTACATTTCCAATTCCTAAAAAATTTATATAATATTAATTATATTAATATATGATTATCTATTAATAATTATGTTTTCAATTAAATAATAATAATAACAATATGTATGAAAAAAAAAAAAAAAAAAAAAAATATATATATATATATATATATTTTTTTTTTTTTTCATACATATTGTTATTATTATTTAATTGAAAACATAATTATTATATATATATATATATATATATAATAGAAACAAAATTATTTAATTATTATTAATTTTTACCGTTTCAATTTGTTTTAAATTAGATTTTTTATCATTTAAAATTTGATTATATTCTGCAATTTGTTCCATTGCTTCTGATCCAATTTTTTTAGATAAAATCATTTTCAATTGAAGGTATTTTTTCTCTACTTTACGAATTTGTTCATCTTTTTGTTGTTCTGACTTTGTTTTTTCCATAAGTTTTTGTTGCAATGTTTGATGTAATTTCAGCATTTCTAATTCTTGTGGTCCAGTTCCTTCTAATTGTCTCCAACGATGAACATTTATTGGTTTTTTTAATTCATCTTCTAATGCCTTTTCATGAGTTTTTTCTTCAATAAGTTGATTTTCTAACCTATAAATAGTATTTTTCATTAAATCAATATCAGAAACTTTGGCCTTTAATATATTTCTTTGGTGTTTCAATGACCAAATTTCTTCATAAAGAAGACGTATTTCTTTCATTCTTTCATTATATTTAACTTCCTCTCGTAGTATAGAAGATTGAACTGTCTCTAAATTATTATATGCTTTTTGTAAATCAGAATTCTGTTTAATCCATTGTGAACTCAAATTATCACGTTCTCTTACAAGTACTGATAATGTATTTTCTTGTCTAGATTTTTCTAATTCTGCTTCTTTTACAAATTTATTTAATTTAGCTTCCTCGGTCAATTGATTTCTAATATAGGTTTGGGCAATATCATTCTGAAGTTTCAAATTTTTAATTTCTTCATTAATTTGATCAGTATCTTTTTTCAACTTCTCATAATCTGCTTTCTCAGTTTTTAAGAGATCTTCTTTACAAAGAATAGTTTCTTTATATCCAGATATTTGATAATTCATAATCTTTAATTTCTGTTTCATTTCACCAATTTCAGATTGAACTCCAATTAATTTTTTACTATGAAGATTTCTATCTGTTTGTAATGCATCATATAAGTTTTGTTGTCTTTTCAATTTTTTTTCTATATTTATTACTTTCTTTTGGTATTCATATATTTTTAATTCCTTCTGTTTGATAGTCTTAACTGTTTTAACACATTCTTCCTGAATTTTAACAATATCATTTGAAATATTTTGAATTTCGGCTTTTTTAGCTTTTATATCTGATGAAATTTGGGAAGCTTCAATCACAAATCGTTGCTTTTGCATCTTTATATGATGCTGTAATTGTTCACAAATTAAAATATATTGTGAGTATTTTTGAGTACGACCAGCAACTTTATCAATATTAGTTTCTAAAATAAAGTTTTCACGAGCTAAATTCTCCAGAATACGTTTACTATGATCAATAAATTTTTGTTCCTTTTTCCTATCAATTTCAATTTCTGTTAATCTTTCTTTCATTTCTCTTCTTTTATTATCGGCATCTTGTTTCTGTTCTTCTAATTTTTGAATCTTTTTCTTATATTGATTATGGACTATTCTGATTTTTTTAATTTCATTTTTATTTCTAGTAATATTATCTTCTCTTTCTTTTAATTCTTTTTTCAATCCTTCATTCTCTCCAATAATCTTATTAGTAATCGCTGATTGTTCCTCAAATTCTTGTTGTAATTTTTGAACTCGTAAGGTTAGTTGTTCCTTTTCCTTATTTAATTTTTCAAATTCATTTTTCTGATTTTCTATACTTTCTACTAAACTTTCATTCTCTTCATTAGTACGTTTAATGGCTTCATGTTTAGTATGAACTTCTTGTATCTTTGCTGATACTGTTGTTCTCAATTCTCGAAGATCTCTTTCAATTTTTTCCTTTGTTTTGGTCTCAAGATCTATTTCTAATTTTTTTTGAATATTTTTATCCTTCAAATAATATATTTCTTGCTCAATTTCTTGTCTCTGAATATCATATGCTTTAATATTTTCTGCTATGTTAATAATTTCATTTCTAACATCTTGAATTTCTTGTATTTCCTCTTCTAAATCTTTATTAGTCTGTTCTTTTGTTTTTAAAAGTTCATTAACAATTCTTTCTTGATTAACATTTAAACTAACACCTCGATTCATTGTTGTATTTAAATTTAAAATTTCTTGTTTTAATTTTCTTAATTCTTCTTTTTCCATTTCTTCACGAACTTCATTATTTTCTATAGTTTCCACTGCTGTCTTAATTTGACTCTGTAATGACTGAATAATTTCCTGATTTTCTTGAGATTCCTTCATCGCTTCATGAATTACTTTTTGATTTTCCATATAAGAATCACAAAGCTCCATATATTGTTTAAATTGTTTAGAATTCATTTTAAATGATTTTTGAATAATTTTTGTTAATTTTTCAAATTCCGTTATATATTTATGATATTCTTCAAATTCACCAACATTATTTAGAAAATCTAAACACTCTTGTTCTATAATTTTAAATGAATGTTCAAAACTTTTTCTTTCATGAATAAAATCTTCCAAATCCTTTGCTATTTTATTTTCTGTTTCTTGAAGAGCATCCATTTTTGTTTTAAATTCTTTGTAAATAAATATAGATATAATTACAATTAAAATTAAATTAATTATGATATAATAATAATTAAAAATTAAAAAAAAAAAAATAAAAATAAAAATAAAAATAAAAAAAATAAATAAATAAAAAAAAAAGTATCTAATCTAAATATTTATTTTAACAATAGTAACAGTAATAATAGAAAGAATAATAAAAAATAAAAAATATACATTAAAGAAAAATAAAAATAAAAAAAAAAAAAAAAAAAAAAAAAAAAAAAAACATAAAAAATAAAAAAAAAAAAAAAAAAAAAAAAAAAAAACATAAAAAATAAAAAAAAAAAAAGATTTATATATATATAAATATAACATTTTTATATTAAAAATAAAAAAAAATTAACAAATAAATAAAAAAAAATTACGTTTTTCTTTGGTCACATCTTTATTATCAGTTGTTGTTTTTTCATTTATATTATCTTTAGTATTATCTTTAGTATTATCATTATTATCTTCATTCTCAACTTCATCCTCAAAACGAATTTTTTTTACAATAGTTTTTTTTTCCTCTTGAGCAACAGGGAATTCTCCTTCTTCCTCTACTTCATCTCCTTCTTCCTCCTCTTGTTTTTGTTCTGTTTGACTATCATTATTTTCAGTTTCTTTAACTTTATTATCTAATTCAGTATCACCGATTACATCATTTTTTACCGAGGAATCATCTTCTACCAATGAATTATCTTTTACTGATGAATCATTTTCTACTAATGAGATATCTTTTTCTGATGAATCATCATTACTAATAACTTCCTGTTTATTTTCGGAATCCATTGTTCCTCAATGTATATAATATTATTAGGAGATGATTTTTTTTTTATTTTTCTTTTTCTTAGTAATATTTTATATTATTATAATTAATAAAATTAATTTGGAATTAATTAAAAAATAGACATATATATATGTTCTATAAGTTATTAATGGAGCTTTATATTAATAAATTTATATAATTTTTAATTAATTTTATTATTATTATTATTATTATTATTAATTGTTATTATTTTATAATTAATTAAAAATTAATAAATTATAAATATATATATTATTATTGATAGAAAAACTAAAAAAAAAAAAAAAATAAAAATAAAAAAAATAAAAAATAAAAGTAAAAAAAAAATATTCCTGATAAAATTATTTTAATAAAAAATTCAATAATTAATATTATTAATATATACCTTTACTATTAAAAAAAAAAAAAAAAAAAAAAAAAAAAAAAAAAAAGAAATTTTATACGAACCTTAAAATTAAATAATTCTCCGTATTACATTAAAAATTTTTTTTTTATTTTTCATTACTAATTTTTTATATTATTTTATACTTAGATTCTTTTCATTAAAAAATAAAAAAAAAAAAAAAAAAAAAAATTTAAATTTTATTTAAAAATTTCCATAAAATATAAAATAGTATAAATAAAATTCATTTAAAATAAATATTTAATAACACACAATAAAATTTGCTAATTATTTTAATTATAACGATAACTTTTTTAAAAAAAATAATTGGTCAATAATTAGAATATAAAAAAAAATGATATAATATTTTTTATAAAAAGAAAATAAGAATCTTTTTTAAAGAAAAAAAAAAAACATGGATGCATCATTTATTTCTATCTTTTTCATTAAAAAGAAGGAAAATGGTAAAAATTCAGTTATCATATTCATAATTTCTATATAATATTAAAAAAAATAAAATAAAATAAAATAAAATCATATTCATAATTTCTATATAATTAAAAAAAAAAAATAAAATAAAATAAAATAAAATAGTATAAAATATATAATATTATTATTAGGGATACTAATATAAATTACTGACATTTATTATATTTAGAAACGATAGAATAATACAATCAACTTTATTAAACTTCATAAAATATATTTTAATCAATAAAATATTAATCCTAAATTATCATTTATATATAAAATTTATTTATTTGGATAAATTATTATTAATATTGTTATTATTTATTTAGTTATTTAGTTATTTATTTGCTTATTCATTGTTAAAAATACAAACATATATATATGCAATTAATTTAAAATTAATTTGATAATAATTAAACACATAAATATAATTAATAACATTTATTATAGTTTAAGACTCAAGAGGATTATCCGACAAATTTATAAAACTTTATTCCATAATATACTATTATTATTTTATTATTATTTTATTATTATTTTATTATTATTTTATTATTATTATTATTATTATTTTATTATTATTTTATTATTTTATTATTATTTTATTATTTTATTATTATTTTATTATTATTTTATTATTATTTTATTATTTTATTATTATTATTTTATTATTATTTTATTATTTTATTATTATTATTTTATTATTATTATTTTATTATTATTATTATAGTATTATTTTATTATTATTTTATTATTATTATAGTATTATTTTATTACTACTGTTATTTTATTTTATTATTATTTTATTGCTACTGTTATTTTATTTTATTATTATTTTTATTTTTTTTTTTTTATTTATTATAATTTTAATTTATTATTATTATTAACAGTATTATTAATATTATAATGTTAAATAATATAATAAATATTATATATTAAAACTATATAATAAATTTTTAATATTATTAATTAAAGAACTATTTTCACAAATAATTTTATTATTTAAGCCATATATAATAAAATGATAAAAATTATATCAACAATAAATTTTATTTAATATCTATTAAGATATCAAATTAAATTTTATTTATAAAATCATTAAAACACGTATATATAATTATTTCAATTATAAATTTTTATTATATATATATATACCAATAAATATACAATAAATATTATTACAAAATATAATTTATATATTAATTATAAATTTTTACTATATAAATATAACAATAAATATATATATTATATTTAATTTCTTCATATAAAATACAGTTTATTTATTAAAAAGTCTTTATTTTTACCAAAAATAAGGACTAAATTTTATTATATTGACATATTGACATATTTATATATAAATGATTATTTTAAATATCCTCATAACTAAATTTCTATAAATAGTACATTTTTCTTCTTTTAAATATGAGTTAATTTTTAAATATCAATGATGTTACATGTATAAATTTCAAATATTGAGTAATTAATTAAATTAAATAAATATATTAAATATAATCTTATCTTTGGTTATTTTATCATAATATATTTTTAAACTATATTATGATAAAATATTTCACTATATATTTTAATATATATTTAAATAATTTCTTATTATAATTATGTTAAAATATTTATTAATTATTAATATTATAAATTTCTTATTTCTAAATTTTGATATTATATTTTCAATACAGTTAAATAACATGAAATTATAATGAATTATATTTTAAATAACGTGAAATTAATTATAATAAATTAAAACAATATATAATAATAAATTATTCAAAGTTAAAAATGTTAAACAGAAGGAAATAAAAAATAGCATATCATAAATAAATCATAAATAATTTATCATTAACTTCATTATATAATGACATTTTATTAAAAATAAGATTTAATAATATATATTAGAATATCTTCTTATTTACTGGATTGTACTTAAAATTTTCTTTACTTAACATATTAAATGAAAACTACTTAGTAATTAATTTAATACTTTTAATATGGATAAAAATATACTAATCATATTATATAAAACCAAATAAAATGTAAAGAAAAATTATCATGATATAAATTTTTAGTTTTTTTTTTTTTTTTTTTTTTTTGCGAATTTCATAACCAAAAATAAAAAAAAAAAAATAAGAAAATAAAAATAAAGATAAAATAAAAACACAAATAAATAAATAAAATAATAATATATATATATTTATATTATATATATAAAAGCATATTGAGAATATCAAATAAAAAAAATTAATTTTTTCTTTACATCTAATAAAAAGTAATCTATAAATATAAATAATATTTATTATAGGTTTAAATAAAAATGAAAGATAATAATAACAGTAATAAAAATGATAAATATATAATATATATTAACAAATATTTAAACATTAATAAAATTGATTAATATATATATATATTTAGTCAATTTACTGATATTTATAAAAAAAAAAAAGAACAACTTTAAACAGTAATGCAACAATAATATTTTTTATTTCATATTATCAATATATTATATTATATTATTAATATTAATTAATATTACTTTTTAAGGATAAAAAATGATTAATTTTATTATAAATAAGGAATATAATATTTAACTATTATCTTCTCATTTTTTAATTATCTAAACTTTAATTATTATTAATATTTATTTTATTTTCTTTTAAAATCCATAAATCATAAAGTATATTTCATAATCTATATCCAATTATTATGATTAATCATAATTTTAAAAAGTTTAATTTAAAATTTTTTCATTACCTTTATAAAATCAAAAATGCTTTATATAACATATTGACAACAAAATTGAAATAATATATATCATAAAATTAAAATTAAATGTCATTATTTAATAAAAATTAATGTATATATAAATTTTTTATAATTAAATAATTTATTAATTATTTTGACTATTTGTTATTTACAATACATCATAAAAAAATATAAACTTACAATACGATAATCATAAGTTCAATAAATTTTAATCATTTGAAATATCAAAAAAATATTTAAATTATTCATACATTTTATGATATTTATAATAATAATTTATTAAAATATAATTAACTATGATCATTTAATAAAATTATTAATATTATTAATTAAATTATTTATAATAAACAATTATATTGGTTATTTTATATCTTTTATATTTAATTATACTCAATAATAAAAAATAATTATATCCTTCATATTTTGGTATTTTTATTTTAACATAGAAATAATATTAATAAAAGATATATTATTATTTTAATTTTGGTTAAAATTGTGTAGATAATCATATTAAAAATACATTTTTATAATAAAAAAGAAAAAAGAATAATAAAAATAAAAATAAAGATATAAATAAAATAATAATAATATATATATATATTTTGAATTTACTTGAAATATATTGCATAATCATATAATTTAATTTGTATTATTAAAAAAAGAGTACAAATAATATTAATTTTAATTATAATATATGAGAAAGCAACTTTATAATTATTACTCTAAAAGAACTTTAAATTTTTATAAATTTTATATTTTATAATAATTTGTAATTATAAAGAAAAATTAAAATAAAAATTTAATTACAAAATAACTAAACATCTGAGAAATTTTTTTTAAAATTTATTATAGATTTGTTTATATAAACATTATTAAATTTTAATACAAAATTTTTATGATTAATAATTAAAATAATTTTGTAAAATTTAACAATATTAATTTGAAGATTAATTTAAATAAAAATAATAATAATATCTTTACAGAATTATAGCAATAAAAATACTTATATAAAAATTAATAATAATTATTATATAAAAATTTATATAGATATCCTTTTATTTTGAAACAATAACTATTATAATAATAATTAATTTTAAATTATATATTAAATTTATTTCAATAAAAATGATATAAGAATATTTTATGATATAAATATTAATAAACATTAATAATCATGAACACAAATAGCATATAATAAAGATTCCATTAAAAATATGATATATTATGAATTATATTAATATGTTACGTTTTTTTATAAATATATAATAATTTAAATTATTTCCTTTATACTAAATAAAAAAAAAGTTACAAAAAATAAATTTTTTTCTTTTTTTTATTAAAATGTTTCTAGTATTTTTAATTATTATAAAATATAATATACTGTAGATACTTTTACTATTTATTATTTCTTTTTTTAAAATACTATTAATTAAACTTCTATTATATCTTAAAACAATAATTGGCTTTAATAGATTATAGGTACTTTTGGCTGTTTTAAAATTTAAATGGTATTTCCAAACATTTTAAAAAAAGTATATGTATGTATGTATGTATATATCCCACTAATAGATTAAATGTAAAATATAAAATTTTATATTTTATATGATATAAATACTTATGAATTTAGGAATAAAGAGTTAAAAAAATAAAGCAATATAATGAAATAGTAATATATATAACAAGTAAATATTAAAAAAATAATAATAATATAAATAATTATTTAAAACTCATTATTAATTTTTATCCAATGATGACATTTTTTCTAAAAAGTTATTAATTCAGGGAAAGAAATAATATTAATCTTTAGATTTAATTTTATTATTAAAAAAATTTTACGTTATCTAATATGCTTCTGTATATTCTTTAAGATTATACTTTTAAAAAAAAAAATTCAATAACAGTAATATTATTACTACTACTGTTACTACTATTATTATTATTAATAGTAGTAATAGTAGTAATAGTATTAATATTAGTAAGAATTAATAGTATTTAAATTCAATAAAAACAATTTTAATAAATATAAATAATACAAATATCCAATAAAAAAAAAAAGGACAATATAATTATAAATAAAATATAAAATAATTTATTATCATGGTTTAAATACTTATTTTAAATATTAAATCATATTAAAGTTACTAAGTTGTTTTTCCATTATAAAAGTATAAAATAAAATATATTTTTAATATTGTTCTTAAAGAATTATACATTTTCCATAAAATTGAATGAAAAAAACTTTTTTTCAAATAAAATCATGTTTTTTAAATAAATTAAAATTCCAAAAAAAAAAAATATATATATATATATATTTTAAACTTAATTATAGTAAAAAATCTACATTTTTAAAAAAAAAAAATTAATAAATAAATAAATAATAATATAGAAGAATATACTACAAGAATATAAATTAAATTTTCTATTTATTATTTTGTAATTTAGATAATATAGAAGAAATAGAAAACTCATAAAAAACTTTAATCGTTATGAATGTACTATAATTAAGTACTATTATTACTATTTTATAAAAGTTTAGATATAAAATGAAATAATAAAATAAAATTTGCGGAAGACTTTTTTTTTTTTTTTTTAAATTTTCATAGATTGCAAACAAACAATGATAATAATAATCTATTAAACTAAATTATTATAATATATAATATATATAAGGATTAGGAAATAACTTTAATTATTTATATTTTATTTATTTTTTTTTTTTTGATTCTTTTAATTTTTTTTGATTTTATTTTTGAATATTACATATATATATAAAAAAAATAATTTTTTTTTTTTTTGGAAATGTTTATATAAAGATATATTTATTGAAAATATCTTAAAGGAAAATAGTAAGGATAACTATGACATTTACTACAACGATATTTAAATTATGTTAAAAATTTTTGGTAATCTAATAAACTATCATTTATAATATGAAATATCTATTTAATATTTAACAAAAAGAACCAAAAAAAAAGAAGAAAAAAAAATGTTAATACTTTGAACTTTTCAATAAAAAAAATTAAACTAACCCTATTTTGTTCTAAATTATTAAATCCGATTTGTTAGAGAAATTATTTATTATTTTTTAAATAAATAGAATAGATATTGATATATAATATTTATTATTAAAATTTTTATATTAATATAAGTTTGGAATTAAAGTGGAATGAATCTTTTTTTTGTGTGTGTGTTTTTTTTTAAAAAAAAAATTAATTAAAAGTAATAATTATACTAAAAATAGGAATTTTTTTATTGTACAAAATGCTTTCATGAATTTAAACTTTAATTAATAATAATTTGAAAAATAAATAAAATAACATATTATATAATATATATTTATATATAAAAACTGTTAAAACCTTATTCACATATATATTAATTATATTATCAATATATATTAATGTACATTATATAAAAATATCACTAATTGTTAAAATCAAAAAAATAAAAAAAAGGTTAAAAAATACTTTAAATCAGAAAAATCCAAGAAAAAAAAAATTTAAATAAAATTCACCCTATTTTTAAAAAAATAAACACCCCATTTTTTTTAAAAAAAAATCTTTGATCTGAAAAAAAAAAAATTTCAAAATGAAATTATTCCAAAAATAAATTTTTTGTAAAAAAAAAAAAAAAAAAAAAAATTAAAAATTAAAAAAATTAAAATTTGAAAATTTGAAAATTTATAAAGAAAAAAAATTGAAAAGAAATAATAAAAAATAATAAATTATAAAAAAAAATTTAAAAAAAAATAATAAGAAATTATGTAAAAAAAAATTAAAAAATAATAAGAAATTATGTAAAAAAAAATTAAAAAATAATAAGAAATTATGTAGTATATTATTTACAATTACTATTAATTATTAATAAAGTCAATTAAGAATATATTTCTATTACAAACTTCATCTTATATATTTTAAATTATTTTAATAATAAAAATAAATATAAAAAATATAGCTACAATATAATAGAAGTAGCTTTGTAATCAATAATAAAAAATTGTATTAATTATTTAATTTATTTGGTAATATGTATTATTCAAGTTTATGATACATTTACGAAATTAAATTAATACATGTGTCAAATTAGTCACATCAATTAAATTAGTTTTACGTAGTATAAAAAAAAACCAAAATTATTCATAAAATGAGGATTAAAGGACCTTGGAATAATTATATAATTGTTTTTGTTGTTTGCTCTTATTTTTTATATTTTAATTCTATCTACAACAAATTAAGCTCTTAAATAAATAGTAGTTATAAAAGCTTATTTTTTGTTTATATATCTAAATACTTTTTTTTAATTGATATTAATAATTTTTTTAGATAAATACTAGAAATTTTAAATTAATTATTAATTGTAAAGATGTAAAATATTTCACTTTGAATTATATTAACTTAACCCATAACAAAGGGGTTAGACTTTCTTTAAAATAGAAATATAAAAATATTATTAATTTAAATACAATGATTAGTGGATAATTATATTATTTAACTTCAATAATAATAATAATAAATATTAAATAAAAAAAAAGATTATATTATTAATAATACTAAATATAGGATTATAAAAAAAAAACTAATAATAGAAATAAAAATTAGAGTAATTTTTATATTGATATTTAAAAAAATTTCATAAAAAAAATAATATTGGTTAATATTTTATACTATAATATTATAATACTTTTAATAATATATAGTAAGTTTATAATTATTTATTTTTTATTAATAAGAGTAAACCTATTTATCATAATTTATACAATTATAAATAATTTAAATACTAAATAATATATATATAGTATTATTAAGGTTTATAATTAACATATTTTTTTTATCTATCATAAAAATTAAAGCTATTATAAATAATAGTTTAAATATTAATTATAAAAATAAAATATAATTATTTAATAATACTATGCATAATGTTTATAGATATAAATATATATATCTTTTTTTATATAATATTTTTTAGTTTATATCATATTTTAAAATTATAATTTACATTTTATAATTGAAAATTTTATTTTTTATTATATAGTTAAAATTTGTAAATATTTATTAATTATCAATACTTTTTTTTTATTTTTTTAAAAATTATTATTGTTTAATTATTAAATACGTTTTTATTATTTATTAAAGTAACTTTTTTTTTTTTGAATATAAAAAGTTTATTAATCATTAATTAATAACATTATATATATATAATTTTTTATTTTAATTACTATATATAAATTTATATATAAACTTATTATATTGACTTATTTTTAATAATTATAGAAGTTTATTTTTTTGTAGCAAAATTGAAACTGTATGTAGCTGAATAGGACAACTCAGTGGAAAGAATTTACCAATTATATTATATGATATAAGCCAAACAATTATCATAGGGCATTAAGTAATTAAAGTATTATTTCTAATATTTAATTTGTTAATTTTAATAGGAAAATTTAATTTTTTGAATTATTCACAGAAATATATTTAACCTATATAATTCATGATTTAATAAATGGTAATAAATAATAAATAATAAATAATAAATAATAAATAATAAATAATAAATAATAAATAAAAATTAATTAATAATAAATAATAATTAAAAAATAATTGAATAATAAATAATAATTAAAAAATAATTGAATAATAAATAATAAATAATTTAATAATAAATAATTTAATAATAAATAATAAATAATAAATAATAAATAATAAATAATAAATAATAAATAATAAATAATAAATAATAAATAATAAATAATAAATAATAAATAATAAATAATAAATAATAAATAATAAATAATAAATAATTAATAAGTAATAATAAATGATAAATAATAAATAATAAATAATAAATAATTATTGATTAATAATAAATAGTTAATAATTAATAAATAATAAATAATTATTGATAAGTAATAAATAATAATAAATAATTATTGAATAATATTTAATATTTAATTATATATTATAGATATAATGTAATATTAATATATATTACATATTATTCAAAAAATTTTTTTTATCATTATTTAATTACTATATTTAATTATATAATATGGATATAATGTAATATTAATATATATTAAATAATTAATGATAAAAAAAAATATATTGAATATATCAATTATATATGATATATAAGTTTTATTTTATATAAAACTATTATATATATTTATAAATGTTTATTATCCTTTTTTTTTAATAAATATTAGTAAAAAAAATATATAAGATTTAAACAAAAAATTCAATGGATTATTATTACTATTTAGGGATTTTTAAATTCATAAAAAAAGAATTAATAGATTGTATGGTACAACAAAATTACAAAAAAAACAATGTATTTATTTAATTATTCATTGGCTATTACATTATTCATATGATGAATAATATTAAAAAGTTAATATAGAATTAAGGGCTTAAAGAAGTTAAAATTATTGTATTTTTAAGAAATATATAAAAATTGTCTATTTGTATATTAATATTTTCTTCATTGTTATTTTTTATTAGACAATATTTTTATTCAATAATAAATAATAATAAATAATAAATAATTAATAATAAATAATAATAAATAATAAATAATTGAATAATAATAAATAATTGAATAATAAATAATAAATAATAATAATAAATAATTGAATAATAAATAATAAATAATAATAAAAAATAATTGAATAATAAATAATAAATAATAATAATTAATTGAAAAATATAAATAATAAATAATGTAATTAATAACAAATAACAAATCTTAAATAACTATAATAATAATAAATATTTATAATTATATTAAATAATACTATAATAATTTAATTATATATATATTTACTATTTATTAGAAATCTCTAATACATATGAAATATTAAAATTTAAAATTATATTTTTATAAGCTTATCTTTCAATAATTAGGAAATAACTATTAAAGTCGTTCTATCATTTAAATTTGTATCATTCCTAAACTTCATGGAATCTATCCATATATAATTATAAATAAATATTATATAAATTTATTATTAACCTATTGATAGTTTTTATAATAATTTTTATAATATTATTATTAGTTATTAGAATTATATATTAATAATTATTAATAAACTTATATATAATAAATAATAAATAATAGTATTTTTTAATAGCAAATAATAATTAACCATATCAAATATATTATTTATAATAAACAAATACTTTTTATGAACAAATATTTATTAAATGTAAACTTTTTTTTATTATATTTAATATAAATAGAAAAAATTTTTATTATAAATGATAAATACTATTTGCTAATATTATAATTTAATATAAAATTTTATTATAAGGTTATATTTATTAAAAATAAATAGGAAATACCTATAAAATTAATAATAATTAATAAAGATATAATTATAGATATAATTATATATATAATAATAAATAAATAAATAAATAATAAATAAATAAATAAACTAAGCTAAAATCAAATATTTAATATTTAATTATATATAACTATGTATTATTAATTGTAGTATTAATTATAATTAAATATTTAAATACAAAATGAGTCTATTAATAAGAAAACTTTATTATTTTTATTATATACTATAATTTATATAATTATGTAATTAGGAATTTTTATGTTAAAGGGAATTATAATATTTTTCATGCTCTTAATTCTTTTGTACCTATTATCAATATTTTGTAATTTTTTTGAATATAAAATATTATTTTTATGATATGCAATATTAAAACCTTTTTTTCTTATTTTATTATAAATGACTAATACTCATATATAAGAAAAGAAAAACTTATTGTTCAAAAAAATTTTTTTTTTTTTTTAAAATTATTTTATTGTCTACTATTACTTTTTTTTTTTTTATAAAAAGTTTGAGATAAATATTAATTTATTTATAATATTTAATAAATATAGATAATAGATAATAGATATAAGATAATAATAAGTAATAATAATATTTATAATTGATATATAAAATTTAAAAATTTATTATTAAGAAAATGGACAACTCAGGCTAATTTTTTTTAAAAATTTTTTTCTTATACTTTCTTATAATATTAATCTTAATTAATAAACTATACCTCATAAATTTTTTTTTAATATTTATGAAAATGAATAAGCTTATTTCAATATCTTTTTTGATAAAAAGGCAATTTATTATTATACTTATTTTTATTAATTTTCTTTATTATATTATTATTTTTATTTAAAAAGTATTTATTAAATATTAAAAATATAAAATATTTATAGTTATAAAATAAACAAAAAATATAATAGTTATAATTATTTAAATAAAAAATTATTTTCAATTAGTTTATTGAACTATAATAATTATAATTACTGTCATGTATTTCCTGTTTGTTTAATAAATATTAATAAATAATAAATAATAAATAATAAATAATAAATAATAAATAATAAATAATAAATAATAAATAATAAATAATAAATAAATAAATGAATAAATAAATAAAATAAATAAATAAATGAATAAATAAATAAAATAAATAAATTATAAATAATAAATAATAAATAATAAATAATTAATAATTAATAAGTTCTAAATAAGTAATATGACAATAATTATATAAATATTTAATAATAATTAATAAAAGAATAGAATAAGAACGTTTTAAAATAATCCCTTAAATAATAAAATTTAATAATTATTGTCAAATAATAATATTTTTTAATAATGAATAATAGTAATTATTATCAAATAATCGTTTAATATTACTTTTTATTATTATTATAATAATGAGTAATAATAAAATAATCGTTTAATATTAGTTTTTATTATTATAGTAATGAGTAATAATAAATTATAATAATAAATAATAATGTAAATAGTAAAAATAATAATAAATTATAATAATAAATAATAATAAATAGTAAATAATAATAAATTATAATAATAAATAATAATAAATAGTAAATAATAATAAATTATAATAATAAATAATAAATAGTAAATAATAATAAATTATAATAATAAAAAATATTAAATAATAATAAATTATAATAATAAATAGTAATAAATAGTAAATAATAATAAATAGTAATTATAACTTTTTTCTATTGATCATTCGATTTTTATAATTGATTTTTTAAAAAATATTATTTATTATTATAGTATGACTTTTAACAAATAGTATTATTATCTAATTTATTATTAATTAAATATAATTTATATAATTATAGTAAATGTTAATAATTAAAATAAATAATACTATAAATAATAAAATAATAACAAATAATAACAAATAATTAATAAATAGAAAGTTATATTAATAATATAGATATAATTATAAATAAATAATAAATAATAAACAATAATAATAATAACAAATAATAATAAATAGTAATAAATAATAATAAATAAATAATACTAATAAATAATAATAAAAGATTATCAATAATGGAATATAGAAAACTAATAATAAATAAATAGTGACATATTTAATTTAAATAATATTAATAATAATAATTAATACTAAATATGATTTGTAATAGTTATAATCACTGACATTATTTAATATTATTTATAATTATAATTATATAAAAATAATACTATTAATAATATATAATTATAATAATTTTATATTATTTGATATAAAATTATAAATGATTATTATAATGCTATTAATAAAAGTAAATATAATAATAGTAATAATTATAATAATATTATATCTAATATGATAAAATTATATAAAAACAAATAATATAAAAACAAATATAATAACAAATATAATAATAATATATATATGTTACAATATATTAATACATAATAAAAATACTAATAATAATATTTTATATTAATTATATATTATGTAATTAAATATAATTATATTTATACTCTATCATTAGATAAATACTGTATGTATTATTATCTAAATTAATTATATATAAAAATAAAATAATTTATATTTATATATATTAAAACGTAATAATTTAATATAATACAAAGTATAGTCCTTTTAAACTTTTTATATATTATAATATATTATTATATGCTATTGATAATAAATAATATTAATTTAAATATAAATATATTCAAATGTTATTAATAATATATTATCTATAGAATATATTTATGAATATATTTATATAATTTTATATAGAATTTATAAAATTATATAAAGCCTATTTATTTTAATATTATATAATATTTATTATATACAAAATCTTATTTTATTTAGTTATACATTATATTTTATATTTTTTAATTAATGTATATAATTTTAATTTATATATATTATTTATATATTATTATACAAAAATTAATTGAAATAAGTTTTATTAATATATTATATAATATAATTTTATATTTTAATATTTGATATTACTAATTTTAAATAGAATATATATAATAAATAATATTAATATTTATTATATAGTAATTTAATATAATAAATATTATAAGAAAATTAAAAAAATTTAAAATAAAAAAAAAAAAAAAGGAAAAGAAATTATAATATAAAAAGGACAAAAATTTTCTTCATATAATTTTTTTTCTAATATAATTTTATCATATTTTATAATAATAAGAATTATATATATATAATTCAAAATTAAACGCAAACTAAAATCAAATTAAAAGTTCTTGAAAGTTTATAATTATTTAAATTTTATACCGAAATGCCAAAGGTCGCTAAGGAAAAGAAGGATGGTAAGTTTATTTAGATATTGTTATTATATTATAGTAACATAGAAGTATGAAGTTAATTTTATTTAATAAATATATTTATTAATATAATAAAAATTTATAATAAAATATAAAATAGTTCAAAAGCCAAAGAGAGCTTTAACCCCATATAACCAATTCATGAAACAAGAACTTCCAAAGATTAAGGCTGAACAACCAAATATTACCCACAAGGCTGCTTTCAAGGAAGCTGCTCAAAGAGTAAGCATAAAAAATAACATTAAATTATTTTTTAAATTAGTAATTGAGAATTATTTAATTAAATATTTTTTTTTTTATGTATATATATATTTTTTAATAAATTTAAACAATAGTGGAAGGTATCTCCAGATAACCCAAAGAATAAAGTTTAAATTATATGCACTACATCTTTAGAATAAAATCTGAATTGTTTTTTTTATTTCCATTTTGAATTTAAATTCATTAAAGGAAGTAAATGTTAAGAATGAATTATCCCAAAATATCTTAGATACTTATATATACTTTTTTTAAAGATAATCCATGATAAATAACTTTACTTAATTTTTGGAAATAATATTTAAAACAGCCACTATAATATATTATACTATACATAAACATAAATATTTTCAATATATTTTTTAAATACCGAATTATAAAGAAATTGAATATAAATATTATAAAATATTTTTATACCATTTTTTATAATTCAAGAAAATTATTAATAAAGAAATTGTTAATAATTTTTCCTTTTAATTTTTTTTTTATTTTTTTATAAATATTAATTTATTTAAATATAAATAATATAAAATATATTATTATTTAATTAATCAATAAAACAAGCATTAATAAAAAATTTAAAAAAAAAAATTATAATAGATTATGTTTAAATTGTGTTATATGAGTGGAATTTATTGTTATAAATTGTTAAATATAATATGAAGTTGGAGAGATATAAAGTGTAATTGTAATTTGTTAATAAAATTTATATATATTGCAAGTTTTTATGGATTTTAGTTATATATAATTATGTATTAGTTTATGTAATTAAATTTTATATGTTTTAAATTTAATAGTATTTCAAATTTTTATTTTAAATTAAATTTTTAATTTATCAAAAAAAGATAAAATTTAGTAAAAAAATAAACAAAAATTGGATTAGATGTAAGGTACATCAAATATATATATTTTAAATTAATTATATAAAAAGATGATATACTATTTTATTTAATTAAAATAAAATAAATAATGTAGAAATTAAATATTATATATATTTGTTAATATATATATATTATAATAATAAATATTATAAGTATTTACATAGTTAAATCAAAAAACAGTAAAAATAAAAATGTTTATATCTATATAATAATAATAATAATAATAATAATAATAATACTCATTGCGAAGTCAAAATTAATTATTATACTACAGTATAATAATGCCCTTGTGAAGTCTTACAAATATTAATTAAATGAAACTAGAATATATTATACCATTATTTTATTTTTATTTTGTGTTTTATTTTTTGTTTATTTTTTTATCTTTCTTTTTATTATTTTATTACGTGTATTTTATCAAATATTTAATTAATAAAAATGAAACAAGTTTGCTGCCGTTAAAAAAAAAAAAAAAAAAAAAATAATACTAATAATAATAAAAATAAAGGGAATAAATTAATAGATATCTTGATTTAATTCATTTTGGTAGTGAATTATTAACTACTATTTCGTTAACTTCGCAATATTTGCGGCTAAAAAAAAAATAAAACCTTCATATTGGGGAATAGAGATAGTTGTAATTGAGAATTTTAGTTTTTACTAGATAAATATATTATTCATTAATAGTAGTTATTCATTATTGAATAGTAAAAATAACTTTAAAATGCATGTTACATTTTTATTATATTATTATTATTATTAATATATTATTGTTGATTGAGTATTTAATTATAATAAATAATGATTTAAAGATAACTGTAAAAGAAAAAAAAAAAAAAAAAAAAGTTACTTTGGTAATTATATTAATATAAATGTAGATATAAAGTAATAATTTTTAAAATATAGATATTTAATAAAATAGATTAGCAAGGTCAAGGTCCTATTAAGAAGTAATATTCTCTTTATAGTAGAAAATTAATTGTCATATATATGTAAATTAGTTTATTATTCGATGAATATATGAACAAAGTTTTTATTCTAAATTTAATAAGTTTAGGGAAATTATTTATTTATTTTGATATTTTATTAGAAAAATACTTGATATAAATATTTTTATAATGAATAAATAATAAAAGTTTAAAGTTTGCAATAATTGCGAATGTAAAAAAAAATTGATATTTTATTATAAAAAAAAAAAAATTGATATTTTATTATAAAAAAAAAAAAAATTGATATTTTATTATAAAAAAAAAAAAAAATTGATATTTTATTATAAAAAAAAAAAAAAAAATTGATATTTTATTATAAAAAAAAAAAAAAAAATTGATATTTTATTATAGAAATAAAAAAAAAAGATTTATAATTGAGAGATACAAATCAAATATAAAGGTTTCATATAATTCTCAAAATATAATAGTTCTATCATAATAAATAAATATAAATTTTTTATTTAGAATATTATTATAAATTCATTAAAAGTATTTATATCATATTATGTATATGATAAATATATTTTACATATATATTATTAAAAATAGATACAGTATTTGCTTTAATAATAATAATAATAATAATAATAATAATAAAAATAATTATAATTATAATAATATAAGAATAGTACTACTAATAATAATAATACAATAATTCAATTATAAATATATATATATATATAAATTTTATTAACAAGAAAAATTTTTATTACTAATGAGATATATTAAAATAAAGAGAAAAACTAATATATGTGATATAAATAATAAACGAAGTAAATATTAATAATATTATAAACAATAATACTAATAATAATATGTAAGGTTTAATTAATAATAATAATCAATATAATAATATTTTAATAATTACAATGATAAATAATAATAAATAATTATAAGAGTATAAAACAAATTCAATTATATATGGATTAATAAATTATTTTAATATTTTTTTAAGTTAATTAAAAAAAAAAGTAGAAATTAAACAGAAAAAGAAGTTAATGAAGAATAAAAAAAAAATAATTTATCAAAAAAGTTTATTTTTAAAAAAATTATTCTATTTTTTATTTAATATGGATTATTGAAATAGTAATAAGTATTAAAGAATAATGAAAAAAAAATTTTTTTTTTTTTGGTTATATTTTAAATATTATAATTATACTTTTGATCTTGTTGGTGTTTTTTTTTTTTTTTTTTTTTTTTTTTTTTTTTTTTTTTTTAAATTAAATGAAGATAATTATTATATATTAACTTTATATTTTAATTTATGGTATATATAAACCACGTTTTAATTTAAAAATATTTATTAAAATTAATTTATATTAATACTGATTTAATTATTATTTTTTTTTTTATATTTTTTAAAATTTAAAAACATTTTATATATACATGTATATTATATTTTAAAAAAGAAAACTAATGAAATGTTAATAAATAACAAATTAAAATAATATTTTCAAGTATAAGGTAGATTTATGTTAATTTTTTTTTTCAAACTTTTAATTATTACAGATATAAATAATTAATAATTCTTACAATTTTTTTTATTTAAAATATTATGATTGATATAAATATATGAATGTTTTAATTTGATTTAATAATTAATTTTTTTTTTATAAAAAAATATTAGTAATGAAATAATTAGTAATAATACTAATAATAATAATAAAAAGATAAATATATTAAAATAGTAATAATAGTAATGAAATAATAATACTAACAATAATAGTAATAAATAATAACAAAAATAATAAGTAATAATCAATAATAAATAATAGTAAATAATAAATAATAGTTAATAATAAATAATAATATATAATAAAAAATAATATATAATAATAATAATAATAATAATAATAATAGTAATTATGATATTACTACTACTACTAATAATAATGATAAATAATAAATAATGAATAATAATAAATAATAAATAATATATAATAATAATAGTATTATGATATCACTAATAATAAAAATAATAATATAGTACTAGTAATTATGATATTACTACTACTACTACTACTACTACTACTATTAATAATAATAATAATAATAAATATAGTACTAGTAATTATGATATTACTACTACTACTACTAATAATAATAATAATAATAATTATAAATATAGTACTAGTAATTATGATATTACTACTACTACTACTACTAATAATAATAATAATATTAATAATAAATATAGTACTAGTAATTATGATATTACTACTACTACTACTAATAATAATAATATATTTAATAATTTTTTTATTTGTGTAACATGATTGTGATTAATATATATATTTATATATTTATAATATTAATCATCAAAATATTATAATATTGAAATATTTATTACCTTTTACCTTTATAGTATAAAAATTTTAAAATTAAAGTTTGATTATTGTATATTTTAATAATAATCAATTAAAATATTATTACAACTTTTATACAATTATATTCAATTAAAATAATATTTCAGCTTTATATTAAAGCCGAAATAATATTTTAATAAAATTTGCAATAATAAATAATAATTAAAATCAAAAAGGTTTATTATTCATAAATTTTTTTATGAAACTAAAATAAATTAAAAATATAATTATAAATTTTAATAATAATAATAATTATAATAATAATAAAAGTAATGAAAACTTGTTTTAATAATAATAATAATAATAATAATAATAATAATAATAATAATAATAATAATAATAATAATAATAATAATAATAATAATAATAATAATAATAATAATAATAATAATAATAATAATAATAATAATAATAATAATAATAATAATAATAATAATAATAATAATAATAATAATAATAATAATAATAATAATAATAATAATAATAATAATAATAATAATAATAATAATGAAAATTTGATTTAATAATAATAATAATAATAGTAATAAAAACTTGATTTAATAATAATAATAATATTAATAGTAATGAAAACTTGATTTAATAATAATAATAATATTAATAATACTTCTAAAATAATATATTTCATTTTATTATTTATTTTATTTATTTTCTTTTCTTCATTTTTTTTATTATTTTATTTTTTTTGTTTTTTATAAACTTTTACAAAGAAAAATAAAAATTAGTAAATTAATTGAAATAGATAAAGATAATAATAATAATGAAAACTTCTTTTAATAATAATAATAATAATAATAATAATAATAATAATAATAATAATAATAGTAATAATAATAATAGTAATGAAAACTTGATTTAATAATAATAATAGTAGTAGTAATAAAAACTTGATTTAATAATAATAATAATAGTAATAGTAATGAAAACTTGTTTTAATAATAATAATAATATTAATAGTAATAATAATAATAATAATAATAATAATAATAATAATAATAATAATAATAATAATAATAATAATAATAATAATAGTAGTAGTAGTAATAAAAACTTGTTTTAATAATAATAATAATAGTAGTAGTAGTAATAAAAACTTGTTTTAATAATAATAATAATAGTAGTAGTAATAAAAACTTGATTTAATAATAATAATAATAGTAATAGTAATGAAAAATAGTAATGAAAGCTTGTTTTAATAATAATAATAATAATAATAATAATAATAATAATAATAATAATAATAATAATAATAATAATAATATTAATAATACTTCTAAAAATAATATATTTCATTTTATTATTTTTTATTTATTTTCTTTTCTTCATTTTTTTTTTATTATTTTATTTTATTTGTTTTTTATAAACTTTTACAAAGAAAAATAAAAATTAGTAAATTAATTGAAATAGATAAAGTAATTTTACAAAGTATTAAATTATTATATTTTTTACTATTGATATAATAAAAAAAAAAAAATAATATATATATATATGTGTATATATATCATTATATATTATGAAAAAGGAAAATTTTTAAGAATAAGTTATCAAATTTTTATTGGAATAAATATATATGTTATTAATATAATATACTTTTTAAAAAATTCAGAGAATATATTAAAATTATTTAGACAATAAATTATTAAAAGACAATAAATTTTAAATATCAACAATAATAGTGACATATAATAATAATAATAGTAATAATAGTAATGAAGACTCACCCTTCGTAGGAAATAAATGATGATAGGTATTGCGCTTAGTTAAGAATTCCACCAAGCCCACAATTTTTGGAACAGGTGAACTCAGATGAACCTTTTGAAAAGTAGTTCATTTTAATTGTCCCTGTTCCCCACTATCGAAATGTAGCTCATTTAAAGCTAAAGTTCCACCAAGAAGGAACAAGTATATATAATGATTGATATAATCTTCAAAATTAGAAATAGAGTCATAGGAAGAAAGATGAATTAACACTCTAATCTTCCTAGCGAACAAAACATAGAGATCATCGATGAAATTTAAAGAATTCCATCTAAAAGATGCAAGAGCATCGCATTTAAAAATCTAATACTCTCAAAAGATTGATTGCCTTCGCCACAACAGGGGCAAGTCTTGGGACAATCTTCTAAAACTTTATCTATTCTAATAGCATTAGATATTACAAAAAATTTTCATAATGAATTTCAATACCCATAAAATTTTTAATTCGGAATTCAAGGTAACAATGGCATTTAGAAAACCAATGTTCCAATAGAAGATTGCTATTTTCTCTGTAATAAGAACACAGTAGTAAAAGATTACAACTGCATTTTTTTTGATAGATATTTATCTTATTTGTTGTAGGCCTACTTGAACAATGATCATTTTCTAAATAAATTTTTTTCATTTTATTTTTGTATCTGTTTAACATTAATCTACACGTTTTAAAAATTATAAGCTTTATTAAAATAATCCACTTCATAATCTTTTTTAATATTTAAACATAGTTTCCAACGATTGTTAATAAAAAAAAAAAAAATAAAAAAATAACACTTTAGTAGTTCAATCAAATCAACACTAAAATTATTCGTAAATGTATAAACAATAATTTATTTTTATTAAACATTTTTTAACATCATTTTTTAAAATAAATAAATGTTTAAACATTTTATTCAACTTTATATATAAAATAAAAATTAAACTTTATATTTTAATTTTAAAATTTCCAATATTTTTGTATTTAATATATATATAAAAACAACCTTAAATTTGTTTCAAAAAACACTATATATTTTCACTATAGTTTAAAAAAATTTTTTATATTAATTCTACATATGTTAAAATTCCAATACCTTAATAATTCATTAACTTCAACTCCTGCAATTAAAATTGATATTACTAATACCTTTATCATTGATAATCCATAATTTAATTAATTTTTAATTATCCTGTTAATCTGAAATTTTACAATACTATAAATGTTTTTATTTCCACATTAAAACACTTTTATTATTGGAATAAACTTTTCCCATTTAATTATTCTTTTAATGAAATTTACGCTTTATTATTAGTTTTAAGTTTAATAATAAACAGTAACTTCTACCCAAAAAATTATAACTGTATTATCTTTTGTGTTTCAAAACTCCAAATTAACTCAAAATTTGTATATATATATTGTTGTTCAGATAATGAAAATTCAAAATTATTTATTAAATAATTTTATTCATTCTAAGCTCTTATTACATATATTTATTAACTTATTTAGATGTTGGATGGGTACATCATCTTTTTTATAATTATTATATAAATATATTAAATATAAAATTTTACATTAATACTTTATTTATTTAAAATAACTACAATATAATTATCTTTACTTTTCTAATACTTACAACACGAACTTGGGCACCAATGGCTCTTGGTGGAAGGTTTTTTCTATTTTTCATATTTAATTTTTAACATTTAATTTAATTATTTTTTATTTCATGTTATTATATATTCTATTAAATATATACCTGAACTTAGCTTTAACAACACCACTGTTTCCGTGAGTAGCGGTGATTCTACCCCAGATAACTCTAACTTTAGATCCGTTAATTTCCTTAGTGGCTCTGTAGACGTAGGCAACACGCTTACCAAGATAGAAGAGAGAATCCTTGGTAGTGTTTACGTTTTCAATTTCAAGTAAACTATTATTTTATATATTCAAAATTATTAATATCACGTATTTCCCTTCAAAAAAAAAAAAAACAATTTAT